>JABFYK010000171.1:3398-23698 GCA_018849495.1 Termitomyces sp. T123_Mx157
AACTGGCAGTAATTGAGACAGAACTGGCGGTGATCGCCAGAGAGCTCGTGGCTTGGGGTCCCAGTCCAGATACAGAACTGATGGCCTGAGAACCCGAAACTGAGCTTGGATCAGTTGGGTACGATGTCGATCCAGTGTCGGTAGAACCGCCCTGTGAAGGTGGAGCGAATATGTCGTTCTGAGCACCTAGATACGATAGATCGAATTAATAGCAACCTTTGAATCTATGTTCTGAACACTTACCATCGAAAAATCCGAGCTTCTGGTTGTACGCGGGCGATTTCGGGTTTCCTGACAAGTCGTAGCCAGACACATGGAGGTTGTTCCCATCGAGCTGGTTCCAGTAGATCATCTGCTTGGCACCTTTAGTGCACTTGGAGGCGTCACCCTCACACCAAACGGGCGGCTTGGCGACAGCGACGGGCGCAATGGAGGTTGCTCCAGTAACTTTGCATCGGAAGCCTTGGTGATAAATGTTCGGCTGGCCGCAACTAGAGTTGAGGGTACGTCTATTAGGAGGCAGAGGAAGGTTGAGTTTAACAGAATAGGACGTACCCGTTGGGGACCCAGCCCCACTATGTATTAGAGTGGAAACGTTAGATATATGTTTCCGGCGAATTTGAAATGCTTACTGCACAGATACAGCCACCAGGAGGGCACACAGGAAGGGCGGAAGGGACAGAGTAAGAAGTAAGACGCTTCCAGGGAGTGCTAGATGTGACGAAGTTAGACTAGGTGATTACTTTTGTGATAAATTTCAAACGTACTGATAACGAACACTGAACACAACCAGATTCTCAGGGGTCACCTTAGAAAGATCCGACTTATTGTGTTGTCAGTTAGAGAATGATAACCAAACTGAGTATGAATCACTGCCAAAAATATACAAACCTGGTAAGAAATAGCGAACGCCGTTCCAGCTGCCATGGTCTCGTTCTGGGTGTGGACTATGGAAATAAGACATATTGGTAAGTATGAATGAAGTTAATCGTATGAAGACACGCACTGTTCGGGTCCGTTATACAGTCATCACTCCCGTGCTAGGAAAATCAAATTCATTCCAATGAATTTGAAAGGTCTCTATAGAAACATACAAAAGCATCGGTGTGCGGCTGACCATCTACCCAATCACTGATGTATTGACCATCATACGAAAGAGTCGTTGTAGCACGGTTGGAGGCGATCTCGACAGTGAACTCCTTACCAGCCGGACTTTGAAAACAGTTAGTATGGATGCTGCGATAACCCGAATTGAACTTACAGCTCGAGGAATTGGCCTTCAGGAGGAGGAAATTGATCGCACTACGTTTTCGAATAAATGGAGTCAGTATGCACATTTCGATCGAGCGCACACAAAATGCCAGGGTTGCGACATACTCCGTCAACGTGATGGACTTCCAACAATAAATATGAATGATTGCCTACAATGAAAGAGAAAAAACTTACACCACCATAGACTCTTAGGGAGCATGTATAACGGCGTCACAGGTGCACTAGCGTTCTCATCGTCGGCCGTTTGAGGGCCCTGGAACCGTAGTCAGCGACGTAGAAAATCGTCAAGCATAGAATTTTTAACGAACATTCCTACAGTACATGCCATCGTTCCATGCCGCCAGATGGGCATTCGTTAACACAGCGTAGAGGGCGAGGGTAAGAATGGACGAAGGAGAAAACATTTTGTTTTTTTAAGATGAATAAAGGATAGTGATAGGTAAAGATAGTGGATGCTTTCTTATAAGAAAGCAGAAAGTCAAATGCTTTGGAGGAGTGGGGAAGGAGAGTGGGGAGTGGGGAGTGGGGGAATGAAGCGGGTGGAGTTTGTTATGGGAAAGGACAGAAGAGGGTAAATATACATCTCGGGTGGAAAAGTAATCAAAGCCTAGGGCGTGGGTTACCAGGCACAAGTGGCGACTGAGCATGGGAACCATCAAATCCCAGTAGTTTGTATGACCTTGGCGTTCATCCCCGAAAGAGTCCTCACGACATTTTCCTCGATATTTGTGCCAGAAATTTTATCAAGTTTTTCGTACAGAAGAACTCCATTGAAACTCGATGGAATTACTTGGATGGTTTCAACAATGCGTGTCTCAATATAAGTAGTCCGGTCAGTATTGTGGCGTTGAAATCATCTAACATACGTTCGCAGTATCCTTACGATGGTAGCACCAACCCTGATCTTCAATGGAACATGCAGTCATTCGAGGCTTGATGATGCTTTACTATTAGAAGCACGATTGAGCCCCTTTCTCTTTCAGTCATAACTATAGGTATGTTTGTCATACAAAGAGTGTACTTAAAAGGAGATGAATGTACCTACGGAACGGCATTCTGGCACGTAGCATCACCCTCACCACACAAACTGCCGACATGTTTGGAAACAACGGAATACAAATCGATAATTGGACGTAAGATAGGGCGACGAGAATGCCGTACGTCTTCTGGACCTGTCAAGATCATCTGACGTGTCATTTAAACCCAAGGTTTGAATATTTGAACCTGATATTACCTCTCATGGTTGCTCATAGGTCGCGATAAGGGTGTTCTTGAAGGTGACCCATTCATTCGGATAGAAACCTTTCGAGAGTTCATCCCCAAGACAACGTAGCACACTAGAATTACAAGCCGAACTGGGCATAATAATGAGACGATGGGCCGACAGATCGGTTAGGAAGATTCGAGAAGCCTATACGAAAGCTAGTATAGCATATTCATGTGACAGGTTTTATGGTAGCTGAGGACAAGAGGCATGCGGGCAGCAGCAGCAGATTCGGTGAGGTCTTCAGCTCTTTGAATGTCTGTACCAAGGAATGAAATGACTCTGTTGACTTTAGATGCCGTTTTTTCGAGCACTGTCGCAGTTAGTCGTCAAAAAAAACAAGAATCAACTAAACTAAAAATAAGTCCTGCCGCGGCCCGCGGGCGCGATGGCGCTAGAGATAAGATAAGATCCATCCCGTCCACTGTATGTAAATTTGAACAGCCGAAACTACCGAGAGGACGAGGGTAACGAAGTAAAAAGTCAATTCTATAAGATACAGTACTTGAAGCTGCCAATGTGCTCCACAAGGCTTTCCTCACACTTGCAACACACATATTTGAATGAAAAGCCCGAACCTGAGAGGAATGGGAAAAATTCTGAGAAGGTATGGTCTGCAGTAGGTATGGGTTGATAGATAAAAACGACGAGTAGCAGGGCAAGTGGTTCACAAATCAGAATGTACCACGTATGACTGCCGAGTAGTAAACCAATTATGTTTTTTTTGGTGATCTCTGCATTTTTGGTGCATTTTCTTGGGACATTCTATGAAGTTAGCCCCCTAATCGACTACATAACTACATTTTTCAACTTCGAATTCAAATTCAAATGGCGGACTCTATGCAACTTGATCCCTCTCCGAAAATGTAAACAATTGCATAGTAATTTACACAAGAATCTACTTGTTATCTATTAAGATCAAGTCTTTGGTAGCTCGGAACGAGGCCAGGTGTGGCAAAGAAAATGACGGAAAGTATTTCTGGTAGGGCGAACAAGGGGTACCACAGGTGCTCGTTGTTCTGTTTCGAAACGCTGCCTATAGTAGCTATGGCAAATGCTTCACGTACAAGGAGCAGCGTTGCAATGAGGCATAAAATGTATGCACCATGTTCGCTTCCCAAAGTACCTGCTTCAAAAGTTCTAAACCCAACCCTGCCTTTACAAAAGTCGGTCACCAATTTGAGATATATATGTCAGTGCATGAAGTAGTTTTACCTTCGGTGAGAGCCAATCGTATTGTTTGGGCTGCCAGCACAGCAGTCAGAGCGAGAAAGATGATCGCACTGACCATTCTATAGACTTTGCCGTTCTGAGGGTCGCTACTGTTTGCTTCCGAGGAACCGATGATACCAAGAACGACCGCCGCCAACATAACTACCCTAAATATTTTTCGATTCTGAGTCAAGCGTAGGACACCCCGCTCAGGGGGTGCATCGAGTAGCGACCACCTAAAGGATAAAATCAAATATGGCCTATATTGACAAATTGTTGAAGGATGACGTACCGGTCAAGCACAAGAGTATAGGCTGAATACAGGAGAGCAAAAAATCCGACGCCGAATAGCACTGAGTCGGCGATATAGAGACTAAGGTTCCCTCCCGCGGATTCTGATCCAGCTAGGACGGCACGAATCGTAAAAGCCGCGATGCGTACTATATATGCTTCGATCAACTTCGACATAAGTACAACAGATCTCTAGTTGCCTTACTGCAGCAGAAGAATGATAAGACGACGAACACATGAGTTGGCCGCCCGATAGACTGACGTACAAAGCATACAAACAAAGGGAGGTATGTTACCGCAAAGATGGTGGCTGCAGCTACAGATTCTACACCAAGCATCTTGGCATAGTCAGGGGCATTGCGGTTCGACAGCAAGACAGTCTGATCCTCAAGGCAATGCTCCTGAAATGCAGAAAAGCGGACCACGGTCGGACGGGCGTCAGTATATTTCGTTTTGACCGGAGCTATATCTAAGATGAGTGATGCAATGCTGAGTAGGTCCGAATGGGATACTAACTAGAATTCTTTGTGAGTGTGATCTAAAAACTTTGCAAACTAGTTTATCTCGGGCTTGGTGCCGTCGTGTAGTCACTGGTCAGAACACGTCATCGAACGCTACTGGAATGGCCACAGTACAGCCATACCGCAGTCACATCAGTCAATATAGATCATAACCTGTGTGACTGCAGTCTCATGATGTGCATATGACAGCTGAAAAGAGTTAGGGGTAGGCATTCAAATAAGTACGAAGCGCCGATTCGACCGCTAATTTGAAATCACTTGCACAATGTAGACGTCCATGGTTCGACCAAGTATGGTTCTTGACTTGCCCCAAATTAGTAGACACTACGAGGAACGTTAGTGATAGCAAAAATAAGGATTTAACGGAGCGTCGTTCTGGAAGACGCTTCATTGATCACAGTGGCTGAAGTCCCAAACCTTACATACAAGGCCCTTGATGCGCGAGTCCCTATTTCTCTGATGCAAGATCCCTATAGAGGAAGATGATCTACTCCTATGAAAATGAAGATCGAAGGGGCAGGCAATCTTCCTGGAAATATGCATTCCATGTTCTAGCATCCTTGAAGTAGTGGAGCAACGAGGCTTTTGACGGGAATAGATACACGGTTGCTACCATTCCAAAGGCGACCGCGGACCATCGCAGATGCTCTGGTAGCTTTAGAACAAACCGTATTAGGAGATGGAGAGAAAATCAAAGGGGTTGATTACAAAAGACCCGGAGACGACCTTCGTGGGTTGAACCTTGCGTCACTGCAAAACAATTCTATACCTCTCGGCGCTGGAGCCGAAAAGCACAGCATACCACAGCAGTGCTAAAGAGAATTGCGAGATTATATATGGGAGTGTGCGCATGCCAAAAACGTCCTAGAAGGCACTAGACGACCATCCCAAAATCATCTCAGAAAGACCGATGCATTGAAATAACCCGTCAAATCCAATCTAAAAATTACAAGTCAGGGAAGAAAGAGGATAGAGAATCGAAAAAGTCGCGACGCGTTTCATTAAGTATCGTGTCCCATCTGGTATTGCAGTGCTGGCATACCGCATCCTCCACCACATCGCTCGTCCCTCTCTCCTGCTTATGGCTTCGCATCGTCCGCAGCGTAGTCAGAACATCCATGCTACGCATAATAGAGCGATGCAGGACCACGACGCGCCAGTAGATGTGCGGTTGGCACCCTCCTTCTGCCCTGCACTGCCACGTATCAAGAGCTAACGACTCCAGGCGGTCGGAAGTCCACCGCAACATCCGCTCGCGGCCCAATGCCACTTTTTCGCGGTCCGCTGGGGACAATAGGTATCCACGGACGCCACGTGCATGGCGCGGAGCTTGGTTATGTTGACCGTATGTTGCGTTGACTGGAAGACGTGAAAGATGATAAAAGGCCAGTGTCAATATTTGCGGTTCGAATTTCCGTGCAAGCCGGATGACAGAAGCGGGTTCTGGGGCGACATCGTCCATGGTCAACCCCGGGGAGCTTTTTAGACGACGTGAGTAGAAGGCTTCGCGTTCATCCCAGGCTTGCAATGTCTGAGGCCAGTCCTCGCGAATGTAGGATAGGATGGTCTCCTTCAGAGGGTCAATAGAAAACCGGTCAGCGAGCCTCAGTGTCCCGTACATCTTAAAGGCAATGTCAGGGTCTCCTTTCTGTATTGGGGCTGCGCTGAATACATAACTAGTCAGTTCTGTTTCAGAGATCAAGTTTGTCAACTTGTTCGAGCTGGTTGGGCACTTACAATGGCTCGTAGAGGAACTTCAGGAATATGTTCAGGTCACGAGGATCTTCCTGGAATTCAACAAGTGGTACACCATCATAGATTTCACGCTGTGACAGCGATGAGTCAGGAAAGATGTGGTCACTCAGTGCTTTTGAGTGTTTTGAGAGGATGGACTGGTGGACACGAAAGTATGTATGGTTGCCTCCATGGTCTCGGGTTAGGATCACAAGGTTTCCGTCGGGAAAGTAGAGGTCTGGGTCGTTTGAAATATTTATACAAACGTCGTCCGAATCCACAGACATTGTCACCAATGAGCTGGCACCTATAATTGCCAGTTAGTATTTGCGTTCAGATCAAAAGTGCATAACTTCTTACCAACACGTCATTGATCGAAAGTGTCACGTGCAGCGCCTATTTATATAAACCGCGTAAGTATGTACAAAAAACGAAAATTGTTCCAAACCAGCAATGCTTTTCTTCGGTCTGGCTCGTCGCTAAAGCTTGGCTACGGCCTTAGGACTCAAGTTAACAATTGCATGACGTTAAAAATCGGTATTCAGACGTTAACAATTGGCTAACAATAGGTAAAGGTTAACAATTGGTTAACAATTGGCAACCTACGCCGTCGTAAAAGCAGCTTATTATATGTCAGATTCTTTGTGATTTTTCAAAGAAATATATATACATAACCGTAGCCCCAATGTCCTCGACACTAACTCATACTTGAAATGCAAGCATCACTCGACGAAGCGCGAGCATTAGCAACTTCAGTTTTACAGCATGTTGCTGAAAAAGGCATGTTTTTTATTCCAGTCAAACCCTACATTCCTACTTACGTCATAGACAGCAACAAGGATATTTATGGATCCAGCAGAGGAAGAAGCACCCTTACCTTGGCACCAGTTACATCCTGAAGTCTTCGAATTCCGACCTCCACGAGAAATCGTTAAGAAACCTTTAACGTGCTTCTTGCACAACCTACCAGATCATTTGTTGCTCGCGGTCTTTGAACACTACCTGTACGATGGCGAAGAGGACAACTTCAAAATTTACCATACCTATCGCGGGCCGACTCTGACCGCAAATCTATCTTTTCTTTCCAGCCCCCTAACCCTCTTTCTTGTGTGCAAACGATGGAGGCAATTTTATTATACGCCATCACTTTGGACATCACTAGCTGTCTACAAGCCCAGAAGTGAACAGCTTCCCATGATCGCCTCCTGGTTATTGCGTGCTGCATCACAAGAGTATTTCAAGAAGACGAAAAAGAGTTCCCTTATTTCCCTTTACCTGCATGCCCCCTTTGATGAAGGTCGTGATCAACCAGCAATCGAGATGATTTTAAGTCTATTCATGGCCCCTTCCAACGCAAGGCGAATGAAACATCTGACTATCAAGCTCGCCGATGACTGGCGTCTTTACAACATACCTATACGTACCTTTGATGCGCCTCACTTACGTTCGGTCGAGCTCGACTTTGGAGGACTCAGTGATCCGGCTCCTATCTGGCGTTCGATATGCCAACGTGAACCAAGAATTCAGAAGGTCTCCTGGCGGCCCACTTTTATCCAGCGGCCAACCCTCCCTTATCTGATGCCATGGGAGCTGCTTACCCATCTCAAGCTCCCTCTATTCACTCGGAAGGTCGGGCCGACTTACGTTCTGACCGGTCTCAAGGTGGCACTTCTCTATTGCGAGAATCTCGTCAGCCTGGAAATCGCCATAATCTTGCCAAGCGTGGATACCCTGTCAACCACGAATATATACAGCGCCGAGCAGAAAGCTGATGCTATTCGTCACTTAAGAGCAGTTCGCAACAAAGATACTGTCTATAGAGACTTTGCTGGTCTCCTGGACGTGGAGGGCGACAATGTGACGTTTTCCATAAGCGGGCCCATAGAAGTTCCTCGACTCTGTCATCTCAAGATTGAAGCTCACGCATGCGAGGCCACACCTCTCTTGAACCACCTTACTGCACCGAGCCTATGCTCACTCGAGATCATTCATTATCCAAAGGCTTCATTCCAATGCTCAACCGATGGTATCATCTCCTTCCTCCAGCGTTCACAGCCACCTCTTAAGTCTCTATCCCTCTTTGATCCTCAAATGAAAAAGACCGAGATCCTCAAACTCGTATCCCACCCCTTCCCTGAGCTCCGCCGTCTCGAACTCTACGTGTACCCAGTCGGTAACGGCATCATGTCTGCTTTGACGATTACGGAAGAGAATCATGCCATGCCAAACCTTCGTAAGCTTGTTCTGCCGGAGTGTTTTGTATCAAATGAGCATATGGTGAACATGGTTAAGTCTCGTATCCGTGATTCGACGTTAAAGGAACTGAGGATGAGTTTGCCACCGGTGATGAAGAAGCGGGGAATGCGGGCCATGTCGAAGGAGCAATATCATGAGTTACATCTCCTCAAGGACTTGGCGAGTGAGCTCAGTGAAGAACAGTTCAAACTCATTGTTGATTGAAACATTTATGTCTTATGTTGTGGTCAATCTAATCTCAGAATTCTGTCAACCCTGAGCTAAATACTTATGGAGAGGCTCAAGAATCAGATGGTACTACTGCTTACATGAGACTGGTGCACACTAGGTTACTTAAGTTCGCAGTTTTGCGGTAAAAGTGTCTATCAGACGCCGCTTTTTGACAATGCTGTGTACAAGCAAAAACTGGTGGGCAACTGACTAGCGCTATTGTTAAAAACCGGTATGGCAATAATAGTGATCCCTCAACTTGAAGTTTGAAGCCTTGATTTATGTTTGAAGTTGTAGGGGCAGCTCAGCAATTACTCTATTCCTGTTGAACACAGGCCGTGTGGCGAAATGGCATCGCGTCTGACTACGAAATCCTTGGGTTTAAATCAGGAGATTGCAGGTTCGACCCCTGTCTCGGTCATTGGTAGTACTAATTGTCGTTCTTTTCATGCGAGGTACTGCTGATTTTTTGCAGGGACACTTCAGAACTCACTGTGTTCATATCACCGTATACAGAGCAGAAATCAACGCCGAACGCTGCTCAGACCTCAGACGATAATTTCAGTATAGTGCATAAGATACCTTCGATGTTGTGGAAATTCATGACATGATCAACCTGGTCCATTAAACACTGAAATGTCCGCATTATCCCATTTCTATTCCGCCGACTGTTACAGATATATCGATAGGGAATGGCGATATGCCAGAAGCATTTGTGATTAGAGGTACAGCCGCACGTCCTCGCTCCGATGAGGTATGGGTAAGCATCATGAATACAGCCTGTGATAGCGTGTCTGCAAGTTTTTCATTGAAGGCTTGCCGATCTAAAATTAAAGTGGTAAGACGTGACGCTCTGAAATTAAGCTGAGGACATGCTCGCCTCCTATGGGTTGCCGCAGTTCAGCATTGATGATCCTGGGCGTAAAGTAAGAGAGGCATGTCTGTATCTCCTTGTGGAGTACACACCACTGTTCCCAAGGCACGTCCTCCTCCCCCATGTATACTTGAAACCATGATTTTTTCGGACGCTTCTCGGAAAAAGTGATTTTGATCTGTGAATTATGAGCACGATACGAGGTTGAGTACGGGTAATAACGGGACCTGGCCACGTCTGCTTGCACCTCCTTCGATTCCTCTCCAAAACGCATCGACCTTATCGTTCACAAGCTGTTCCATTTCTACATCGGAAACGCCAGGCTAATATTCCATTAGATTGTGCCCTTGGGAAATCAGGTTGGAGCGCACCATAGTCACATCCAGAACCTCAAAGGTTTGCGGTTTGACCGTCCCAAATAGCCGATGAAATAGGATGGAGTGCAGCATGCCTCTTAAAGCATCTTTCGTTGTGAGCCGGTCCAAAACCTAAGATACGCATCGCCCAGTTAGGCAGACTCTCGATTCATTCAAGCTTATGCACCAAATCAATCGTTATTGTGGGGAAAGATCCATTCCCACCTGTAGCCATTAATGGGACTCTAAAAAGGAGACAGTAGGTCTAAGTGAAGAAACGCCGTGTGAACTATTTGCTTTGTCATCCATCGCCTTGTCCGATTCAGGCGAGTACTTCTAAATGGTGGTGCAACCTGAATTTCTGATTCATTGCTGTAAAACAAAGTGAAGGAGATTACCAGCGATATCTTCCTTGATAGACTATGAATATACCAAAGAAGACCGAAGCTCTTCAAAGGTAAGGCTACGAAGGCTAGACTTACTGGACTCGCTAGCTGCGCACCTAAGTTATTGTTGTTGGTGTCAACAAGCCTGCGTTATTCTCTTGACTATAATGTACTGCTGGGTAGCTGAAAGATGTCTCTGTTCGTCTAGATATGCTCGAGGGACTTTTTTCCAGCTTCTGATTCAACTATACTCTTCTAAGGCTCTTGTTGGACTGGTTATCTCTGTTCAAGTCTTGCGCTGCTCGTTAGGAGAAATCTTACAATCTAGACGACTTTTGATACGATGGAGCAACTCTTCGGTCATGATCCGCTTGCCATCCTTACCTTTCTTCCTAGAGGCTCTAATACATGGAGGGCCCATGCGACAGAGAGCGTTTCCGTGTTGTTTCCGTCGTCATTGAAAAATCTGTACGAGTGGAATAAGTGTTGTAGGAAGCGCTACGGTTTTAGTTATAGAATAATATATTCTCGGCATTGTCCACGCGGACATGCCGAAAGCCGATCTCCGAGTCGTGGCTAGGCTCTTTTGGGATTACCTTGCCGCCAACCCATACTGACGTTGCTTGCAGTCGACAATGGCTTCAGTCAAATTAGCCACTCTAGTCATCCGTGTAGGATATCCTTGACACATTTGCATACATCAAGTCCCAAATGATGTTTTACAGACTGTAGCGAAACCAATCAGTTCGCAACTCAAAGCTCAAGCAAAACAGTATGTTCATTCGCTTAAAGCATATCTTTTCTAATTCTTATCACAAAAGTAACATAGACATGAGACGTTCCGCAATTTTTGTGTGAACCTTGCCCAGTTATTATACCGTACAGAGGTGAAGCTGCGCACCAATATCATGGGTGAACCCGCAAAGCACATCAGACCACTCTCGGAAACACGGTGTGTATCCGTTCATCAGGTCATATTGAAAATCTATGCTGAACCTCTGCTTCATCAAGTGCGATAGAAAATGGTGCCAACGCACTTGCAGAAGGGTTTCTCTTCACCGTTGCTGCTGCCCTGATCATTGGGGAATCATGGCGGTCCTCACAGAAGCAGTCTAAACGGCGTGACAACGTCGACGATCAGCTCGACTCGTTAGGGACGAAGATGACGGAGCTCACGACACGCGTTACCGAGCTTGAAACACGGTGGGAGGATGAAATGCGGTATGAGAAGCAAAGGTGCGTTTGTCCCGCGCGTTTTCCAGAGCTAAGATGATGATAAAAAAATATTTCACGAAATAGAAATGATGAACTCTCGCGAATCCTACAAAGAATTGTGGAAATTGGTTTGCGTGGTGGTTGGGCCGAGTTTGAGGAGACACCGCTACAAATACCTCGTATACAACTAAATTCAACGTCAGCCAACAAAACGTCGCAGCATACCCCAGTAGATGCACCGGATACCCAAAGCTCCTCGCACTCACAGTAGGGACATTGATCTGGAATTTAGCCTCGACTCAAACTGAAGAGTGTAGCATACTTTTTCGCATCTAATATACACTAGAGTACAGGGATACAGAACGATAAGAAAGATGAAAAAAATAGTGGGTACGTGCCAGATGAGGATTATAATCATCCAAGTAGTCAGTTATATGGTTACAGAATGCGAGCTGATGAATGAAAAAAGAGAAAAGAGAAAAATGACCCATGGGATAGATGGTCACATAATGCAACACTGCTCATCACAAAACCGCTCACACCACGTCCTCTTCCTTTGCACCCCTCTAACAACTCGAGCGGGTTTAATCACACCTGCTCCTCGCCTGATCTCGATCGTGTACTCCTTTTCCTCCTCCCCAATCTTCGGAACATCATACCACCATCTTAACGTCTGACCCTCTATCTCCCACCGCCCACTGCTCACTTTTACTGAAACATCCACGAGCCTCCGCTTCTCCACCAAATCAACCTCACGATCTCTTACGAGGGTGTCTAGGCCAGACGAGACGGACGCAGGAAGATCGACAGACGAGGGCCACCGCGACTCAACCGCACTGCTTTTCCCACTCGACATAGCAGACCCATTTGCCTCCTCTCCGCTCCCACTTGGCTGCACAACATCCTCGGAACCAAAATGGACGAGCGGCACAAAAATCTCCGTTGCCTTCTTCCCCTTCTCATCCTCCTCCCCACCCACCTCATTCGCGACCACCGCATCCTCCTCACCCACACGTACAACCAGCTTAAAATACGCCTTCTTGATATCAAATTTCATATCCTTGGGCGTGCCAACAACTTTCGTCGGCCATGGACGACAAAACGCTCGAACGGCCCTCGCACCAGACGTAAGGAAGCCATACGGATCCGCGGCCCAATCCTCCAGACACGGCTGCCTCTGGGGGGTTCGGGATTTGTCAGGTACAATCATCGACCCGAGCGTGGCAACACTGAGTGAGGACGCTGCTGCGGCGTTTACGGCGGTCGTACTGGAATGCTCGGACTTGCGTGTGGGTGCATGATGCTTGACGATAGTCATCCTACTATGGTTACGCAGGAGCATTGCCCGACTCCCACTCACGGCTGGATCGTAAAGCTCCGAGGGGTCGTCGTTGGTATTGGGTACATTCTCGAGAGTCGCTTCTTGATGGGCCTCATTCTCTTCCGGAAGATCATCCGCACTCCAAAGACTGAGATCCTCCATATTCCATCCATCACCCCAATCGTGCGTGCTATCCGCACAGTACGTCCATACCGTCCAATTCAGCCCATTCGATCCATCTCCTCCATTCAAACTGGCGTCCAGCGCCTTCTCCTGTCGGGAATAATCACCCTTGTAGCGTCCCTTGTCCGTCCATCCATACGACCGCTTCCCATCCATATCAAACGGCGTACCGATCTCCCCAATGATGGTTGGGTATGATCCGAGGATCGCAGCATCGTCCTTGAGCATGCCCAGCTGCTCTTGGAGCGACTTGCGTATTGCGCCCTCTCCAATCTTTACTGCCTGCAGTGTATTGGAGTACCGCCCTCGCAGAAGACCAAGAGCGTCGGCGTTGAACCAGTTCCAATGCCGTGTAATGAGCGTTAGACCATCATAATAATGCGGGGAGTAAGCAGCACGCCCTTTGAGCACGTCATCACCGTCCAACTTGGGCGGGGGTGCGAACACCGGCGGCTGCACGAAGAGTATCGCCTCCGGATGCGCACGTCGTATCCGCGCAGCGTACCGGAGGAAGTGTGGCCGCCAATAATCGGATATAAACTCCACGGGTTCGCCGGTGGAGGGGACGTATCGGAAATAATCTTCCCGTAGTATGAATCCCGTCTCGATATCCCACACACCATGCTGTGCCCAAAGACACGAGCCAAGCTTCCACTGCGAAACGTCTCGCTTCCAGCCCCAGCGCTGATGGACACCATCCTTTGTCTCTATCGATGGCTCCGCCCATACTTTGATGCCTTTTGGATCGATAGTTACTGAGCCATCACGTGAGGGCCCAAATGAGCCGAATGACCAGTTCTCGACAGTTTGTGCTTGACCCATGCCGAGCCGCAGCGACTGTGCGGGTGTTGGATATGAGCCCTTCTTGAGTGTCGACCCCTGGCGAGTTGGAGGTATAGAAAGGTTATCCCACCCACAAAGACCCTCAAAGGGCTCGTTGAGGCTATCCCAACCAATGATACAATCATCGAGGAGGTCGCCTGCGTCGCGTATGTGGTCTGCGAGGACACCAAATGCTTCGATGTAGTGCTCTTGCAAGTAGTCTTGAATGTTTTTACCGTCAATAACACAATGAGGTGCAAAATCGCGACCGGCAAAGAAGAGGGTAAAGAGGGTCTGGGAAAGTAGACGACCATAATTGGTTGACCATATCATAGCGGGGAGAGTAGCAGGGTCAGCGATGTGTGCTAGAGGATATTCACAGTGGATGATGGCGGACTGGGTGGCTGTGAGGTTTCGTGGATCGATTCCACATGCCGTAAGAGTCCAGAAAGGAGCGCCTGAGCCTCCAGAGAAACGCGACCACTACAGAAAAGTTGTCAGAAGTGGTTCGAAATAAAAGGTATTTTTAGGTCAGCGAAACAAGAAACACAGCGGTGGCAACTATGACAACTAAAGAAGCCGTCGTGTCACACAGAGAAGCAAAGAAACAAAGGCTGTAAGCAGTCATTCTCCATAAGACAAGTCTCGCTAGTCTATTTCTTATGGGAAAGAAATAGGAGAGAACAGAGTATTGAAATCGGGGACGATGTCCATAGACATTAACTTTTTCCATTCACCCAGCAAGATTCTACAGTGGAAGCACAGGGGTCAATTGAACTCACAATATCTTGGTGTGGGTCCATATAGACCTTAAAGCCATATGCCTTGCATTTGCGCAAGACACGGATAGTATAGTCTATGAATTCATAATCATATTTTCCCCTACAGAAATTCGAGCACAAGTTGGTAGATAAGGATATTCACTTACGGTCCTGCATGCTCAAGAGACTCCCAGGTAACAGGGAACCGTAACATATTGAAACCCCATCCCCGCAAACGTGCCAAGTGGACGTCCGCCGAGCCATCGTCAATGTTGAGTGGTTGGCCGATGAAGCTCTCGGTTCCAGCCTCACCATTCTCCCAGAAACTGTCCAAAATATATGAAGGTTGATCGACAGGGGCTTTCGAGGAACCAGAGAGATTAACACCACGGAGAAGCAATGTGCGACCCGCAGTGTCTACAAATCTACATGCTGTTGTGTGAATGAAGGAGGAAGAGGTGGGCTTGCCCGTTGCAGGCGACTCCAAGGGTATTTTGGGCATCGTGGCGAGCGATGAGGAGCCCTTCTAGGCGGGAGGAGACAATCTGGCCACAGTGGTACGATTTCACAATTATTGTCCCTGAGAAGGTCACGTTACCACTTGTGGCCGGACCGATCTCCAAATCGAGGCTGTGCACTATCAAACTTTCCGGTCGACCCGGATTTCTAAGATTATGTCTTGTGACCGCAAAATCCCCTACGGTGGGTTGTCCAGTTTCAAGCTATGTGCCAACAACAAAGATTTCCCCTACAATCCCAGCAACGACCGTGTTCGAACGGGACAAGTATCAATAAGCAGTGCTTTCAAGCAGCCGCCACGTACGAGACGTTCTTGATACATTCCATAATCTGCTCCCTCAGTCGGCGTGTATTTAGTGAGTTACTGATGCGCGTTGGCTGCAGAAGACCGAGGAGATCTGCTCAGGCTTACAATTCCATAGTCTAGCGGGCGACCAAGGGCATTAACGACATACATACGTCGTGAAAACCATCCTGTTCAGCTTACCTTGGCTTTCAAGACGTCATGAATCTCGACTTTTCATGCTTTCCAAATCAGAATACAAGGTAACATAGACCAAGAGAGCTCGCTCCATCAAAAACAACAAAAATCTGGAAACAACGAGATATCGATCAATAGCATCCCCCTGTCAAGAGTGAAAATAATCATTTACCGGAACGCGTGCGCCTACGGAGTATCCCCGGACTCGAAAATTCCACCTAGTTGACGTTCACGTCGAACGCGACTCAAGGCTGCATGACCAGGATATAGGGGTTTCCGGGAACTTGGTGCATTTCCGTGACGAAATAAGCAGAGAAATGCTTCCGATTCGCGCGTCAAGTGGCCATTGCCGTTCGGTTGACTCGGCAATACATTTGTACAGTGTGAAGTAATGGGTAGGCACCGACTGATGATACCTTTCATGGTCTGGTATGTATAAACATCTCTACTACTGTGATGGTGGGGAATACGAACCTTTCTACACTCTTATCCTGTCATCGTTTATATCACTTTGTTTCTATTTTTGTATGACACATAAGTATGTTCTCCTTTTCGTGCCTCTTCGTTCGACGACCTACTTAAGTGACTGGTCGACAATCACGGAAGCAATGCTCGCCTCGTGGTTAACAATAGAGCTCGCGGATGGGCTCGTGGATTCTTTGCGCAATGGCAAAACGTCGGCAACTCTCTTTGAAAAATCCACGTGAAGAAGGGCCGCCAGGGTTGCAGACTTCCGGAAGGCTGTGGGATGCGAGCTCAACAAAAAGTGTCGAACAAAAGACCTCGGAGAAGCATACAATTGTGAAGAGCCTTTAATTCGTCGTAGAACAAAGTGGAGCTCGAGGCTCGTGGTTCAGATTCTCAAGAGGGTTAACTATGATTGTACCAAACTATTCTCCTGGAGGCCATTTAATCGATTATGTAGCAAAGTTGAAACACAAGAAATGAATCAGCGGCCTGATGCGTTACCCAAGTAAACACGTATTATTAATATGGTCAGTAGTAGAGAAAGCACGAAATAGGTGAAGAACTTGTGATTGTCAAAGTTCTCGGCCACTGGCATGGATGAATTTTGCCAAGCGCCGAGCGAACTGCACCGGCCCGGGAAGCATTCTTCTCCATCATCCTTACTAGTCGTCCTGCAGTGATGTTCACGAATGCTCGTTGTGACGGGGAACGCGAATGAGCTCGAATCGTTTGTAATACGTATATTTCGGACTCTATGTACGTATGCATATCTTGTGATCTGCGTTTGTGCAGTGCCACTGATATGTAGGTTTATCTCCGAGGTTTCCTACAGTCAAATATATTCGACGAAGGCACTCTGATTTTATAATGGCACAAGACAAAAATCACTACCTGACTGCAGCAGATAACGTTGGCAATTGGAAATTTGTTGTTCTGGAGTACGACCAACAAGCTAAGCTCTCTTGCCAATCCCCTCCGACATGTATGCCGACAACGCACAAAACAAGTTGAAGCTCAGACTGCAACTGTTAGGAATCAGAAGTGGGTGTGAAGAGTATGGGTCACAAGACTACTAGGACAATACGGTAAGACTTCGGCAGCAATCCTCTGATCTTCGTAAAATCGTGGCCTTCTGAGATCCGTGGACGCACGTCATGTTCGGAAGAATAATGACTTTACTTCGACGGAAACTCTTCGGATCTATGGTTAGCGCCCTCACGGCTACGCATCACGTTGCTCGCGGTGCTGCACTTACCGTACCCATCCCTATGTGGTATGTAGCCTCCTGACAGACTCTGTCAGTGTCAGCCAAGAATCTGGGGAAGCACTACGCGTTGGAGAGGTACCCCGGATTTTACCCGCATTTTTAGTGCCGCCCTCTAGTATAAATGGTGGGTACGAAATTCAGGGAATCCCCAGTTCGATAACCACCAGCAATCGAAACACTCCAATCTCCACGATCATCATGTTCCCCAAAGCTGCTCTTATCGCCCTTTCCTTCCTCGCTATCACCGTCTCTGCCCAGCAGGTTGGCACCTTGACAGCCGAAACTCACCCCAAACTTCCTTGGTACAAGTGTACCAAGGCTGGCGGATGCACTCAACAGAGCAATGGTGCCGTCACTATCGATGCTAACTGGCGCTGGACCCACTCCGCTGCCTCTGGCAGTTCTACCAACTGTTACACCGGTAATACTTGGGACTCCACCCTCTGCCCCGACGACGTCACTTGCGCTTCCAACTGTGCTTTGGAAGGTGCTGACTACTCTGGCACCTATGGTGTCACCACCAGCGGCGATGCTTTGACCCTCAAGTTCGTCACTCAGTCCGCTCAAAAGAATATCGGCTCTCGTCTCTACCTCCTCAATTCCGAATCGCAGTACGAGATGTTTAAGCTCGTTGGTCAAGAGTTCACCTTCGATGTCGATGTCTCCAATCTTCCCTGTGGTCTTAACGGTGCTCTTTACTTCTCCGAGATGGACGCCGATGGTGGCGTCGCTAAGTTTCCCACTAACAAGGCTGGTGCCAAGTACGGAACTGGCTACTGCGACTCTCAGTGCCCTCGCGATCTCAAGTTCATTGCCGGCCAGGTATGTAATTGCTCTTTTCATGTATTACCATAGCGCTTACTCTAAAACTCTCATAGGCCAACGTCGAAGGCTGGACCGGGTCTTCCAACGATGCCAACTCCGGGACTGGTGCCCATGGTGCGTGCTGTAACGAGATGGATATCTGGGAAGCCAACTCCATCTCCGCTGCTGTCACCCCCCATCCTTGCGCTGCTACTGGTCTCCAGATGTGCACGGGTACCGACTGTGGAACTGAAGGTCGCTATGACACCGTCTGCGATCCCGACGGTTGTGACTTCAACTCTTTCCGCATGGGTGACAAGACCTTCTACGGACCGGGTCTCACGGTTGACACGAGCAAGAAGTTCACCGTGGTCACTCAATTCGTTTCCTCTGACGGCACCACCAGCGGCGACCTCGTTGAGATCCGCCGTCTTTACGTCCAGAATGGCGTCGTCATCCAGAATTCCAAGGTCAACATCCCCGGCATGGATGCCTACGACTCCATCACCGAAGATTTCTGCGATGCCCAGAAGTCAGCCTTCGGCGATCAAACCCAATTCCAAGCTAAGGGTGGTCTCACCCGCATGGGCCAGGCTCTCAAGAACGGCATGGTTCTCGTCTTGAGCGTGTGGGATGACCATTCGGTCAACATGCTCTGGCTCGACTCTGACTACCCTACCAGCGCTGACCCCTCTACCCCTGGTATTGCTCGCGGCACTTGCTCCACCAGCTCTGGTGCCCCCACTGACGTCGAGAGCAACTCTCCCAACGCCTCTGTTACATACTCCAACATTCGCTTCGGTGAGATCGGATCGACTTATACTGGCACCGTCACCGGCACCACTTCCGTTGGTGGCCAGACTACCACCACCACCTCTACTACCACCAAATCCACCACCACTACCTCCAGTGCCCCCGCTTCTACTGCTACTCAGGTCAAATGGGGTCAATGGTTCGTAATATTCCTTTCTTCTTGCCCTGATTTCTGACTGACCAATGGTTCACAGCGCTGGCATTGGCTACACTGGCCCCACTGTCTGTACCGCTGGCACAACTTGCACGTATCAAAATGACTACTACTCTCAATGCATCTAAGTATTTGTGGGGAGGATGGTTCACTTGTCGTTACTCCTTATCTGTACTTTTAAAATTGGAATGACCTACTAGTAAATGGTAGCTCATGAATCTATTGTTTCTTCTTCGTTTGAGCAAACTTAAGATCCTGATTGCACCGTTGATCGAAACTAACGAGGGCTAATGTATGATGAACCGACGTCTTGGACGTGTGTGGCCATGCGAGGAAGATCGCGTTTGACGGGCCGCAGGGATTAGAAATTTCGCGGAGATCATTGGAGCGTTAGATCGACGAAAAAAGTTGGCAAATCATATTTTCTATACTATGAACATCTTTTGCCGAACGTAGCAGCTCCGCTGCCTTCTTTTGTCGATTGGTTCCTCCCCACTCGGCTCGAACACATCCCTTCTTCATAATCGGTATTCTGCATTGACCTGTGGAAGACCTCTCCCTATTCTGAAGCTCACGACAGTCATTGCGTTTTCTCTGTTCTATGTTAAGATCAAAATGGTAACAAACCCAGAACATTCTAGACCTTTAATATTAATATTCATATGAGATTTTGTGTCAGTCTTGTTCCGAAGTATTTACCACGTTACGTATCTCAGGACTTATTTCTGAGTCCAACCTGCCAGTGTTGGTGACCTTGAGAAATCAAAACAACCTGTGCAGGTGTGGGCGAAGCTGCAATCGTTTTGTATTGAGACAGTGAGCTACAGATGCGAAAGAATGCACTTTAAGAACGCGCCATTTGTCTGTTTAACCTGAAGATCGAACTCGGGCTGGAACTGCGTTCATAGGTGTAACGACCGTGACCCGTCCACCCCCCTTTCGGAACATTCTTTGTCAACCAGCCGCCCCTTAGTACCTGACCGTTGACCACATATTTCAAATAGCCGATACAAGTATATAAGCTAGGACTACTTGTGTCGAGTAGTCAGTTCTTCCCAATTGCAGAGCTTACAACCGTTCTCTCTCTTGTGCAAAGACTCTTATTCTCGTGTGACC
>JABFYK010000172.1:0-23629 GCA_018849495.1 Termitomyces sp. T123_Mx157
ACCAAATCCGGAGTCCGATCCAAAAATGGAAATCCACTGTAAATGGCCTCGATCTCCGGACTCCCTGCACGCAGCCTCCTACAAATATGACCAGCGGATAGCCCTGGGCCGAAAGTACTTGTGACCAAAAGATGGGGGGCCTACAATGAGTGGGAGGCCGGGAATAAAGGAAACAAATGACAGTCCCCTGACACAGGCATTGCCTCCTGATTCACAACAATACACATGTTTGAGAGACACTGTACATTCTTGCACATGACAGCTTAGGACATTTTGGTTCTGAGAAAAGCTACCACTCACTGAGAAACTCCTACTACTGGCCTAACATGAGGAGGGACCTCAAACAGGCATACATACCATCGTGTGTGCTGTGCCAGAGAAACAAAGATCAAACTTCCAAGCCCACAGGGCCACTATACCCTCCCCCCATCCCAGACAAGTGTTTTTTGATAATGGTCATTGGTTTTGTGGGACTCCTGCCAGAGGAGGATGGCATGGACACAAGTCTCTCTATGACAGACCTCATGAGCACAGACATACATCTGGCACTGATGCACTCATCATACATGGCAGCACAGGTAGCCACAGTCCTTTTTGATGAGTGGTAATGCAAAAATGGCCTCATGGACAAGATAGTCTCAGACTGAGATTCTCTGTTCATCATGGAAGTCTGGAGAGAACTCCATAAACTCACAGTGGTAATGTTGAAGATGTCAACCTTGTACCATCCAGAAACTGATGGAGGCAGCAAAAGGATGAACAAAACAGTGGTCCAATCAATCTGTTACCACATCAACCAGAACCAGAAGGGCTAGAAGACAATGCTCCCCCAGGTACACTTCACCATCATGAATACAGTGAATGTGTCAACAGGATTTGTGCCTTTCCAGTTGAAGACAGGCAGATTGCCCAGAGTTATACTGCTGTTGATGCCACTACCTGAGAACATGTCTGTGGAGACAGTCACAGCCCATAAGACCATTGCCAAACTGGATTTGGATGTCAAGGAAGCACAAGATAACTTACCTGCAGCCAAGATTTGACAGGTGTACCATGCCAACAAGCACAGAGCACCAGAGGACAAGTATCAGAAGGGAGATCTTGTCATGCTCTCGACCAGGCACTGCAGACAGAACTACAAGAAAAAAGGGAAGAAACAAGTGGCCAAGTTCATGCCCCAGAACAATGGACCTTATGAAGTTGTAGTGACCTTCTCTGAGTGCTCAGAGTACACCTTACACCTTCCTAATTCTACAAGATCCTTCCCTGAATTCCATGCAAGCTTACTCAAGAGACACATACCCAGTGATATTTCCCTCTTCCTAGACAGAGAGTATATGCAGCCCAGACTGGTGATAACAGAGGACAGAGCTAAAGACCAGTATCTAATAGACGAGATCATTGATGCCAGGAGGCAGGGACAGGGAAACAATACCTTGTCAGATGGGTGGGATATGGTCCAGAGAGCAACAAATGGCTCCCAGGATCTGAGCTTGACAATTGTGTGGCCCTGAACAAGTGGAAGGCAGAGAATGGAGCAGAAGTTTGAGGCAGAAGATGAAGTTTTTGGAGGGGGGAGGAGTGTAAGGATCCCAATGCAACCTTACAACAATTCAGAGAAGTAAATGGGATGCAAGATAGCAGAGGAAGGCACTACCAGTATCACGTGATGCCTCCTCCCAAAAAGGATGGGAATCCACCTTATTGCTCTAACTAACATACAAGCAACAAAGGTGAGTAGAGATATTAAACATATGTATTAACTAACTAACATACAAGCAACAAAGCCTCTGTTGTCCTGTCTGTTTGGTTCACAAGTGAGGCTGTACACTGCAGCCTTTCACAGCTGGTCTCTTACAACAGTTATATCGCCATACTTCTTGCTTCACAACCAAAAACCTTTTATCCCAGAATGTAGAGGTTTTTTGTGCCTCTATGTTTTTTTTGGCTGGTTTGTGTTTAACAGAGCAGAAGTGAGCATCATTGGCACTCACACTCCTTACATTCAGCACTGCACTCACAATATGTTGGAATCCCAACTTGGTAGACCTAAACAATACAGATATGCGTGAGTATCTGGTCCTCAGTCTGTATAGAATTGACTGATTATTATGTACCTAAATAATACAGGTGTGTGTGAGTATCTGGTCTATAGGTACATGTGAGTATACAATTCTGTATGTAGGTATCAGTTTATTCGCCCTCGGTTGACTGAGGGTGTCTATCGTACATGAGCAAATATATATGAGTACTTTCCCATTGTTCATATTGTGACAAAGGAGTGTGTGATTGTTTGAAGTGGTGGTCAGGGTGGCCAGGGACACTTACGGTGGTCGCGTAGATCGTAACACAATATTGTTCACATGTTTATTGTTCCCACCCCCCATCCCTATTATCTCTCCTTACCTCACTCAAAGTAAGTTAACCGATAAGATCTTCTGCTCTATCGATAAGATTTGATTGATCATTGACCTGAACCATTAATACTATACTCATGTACTGATACATACTAACTATGGGTCGGCAATTTCAGGCATATCTTACGTGAAGTCCTATCAATTTGATGATTTCAGACATCGGAAGTTGCCTTCGTGTGAGTACTCGGCAGTGCTGGCTGATGTTGGTAGAGGACTCATACAGTTGATCTCCCAAGTTTCTAGCAACCGAATCTGATGGTGACAGTGTCGTAATCGGCAATGGGATACTGGATAAACCTCTTTCAGTACTATTTCTTCCTCTCATAGGCTCAGATTCGTTAGGCGCAGCTAGCTCTGCATTCCGCTCTTTTACATACCCCTGCAGAAGCTGAGATGTGCTTGTGGCATTGACACAATATCACACCTTACTACACATGGATTATCAGTCTCTCTGTTTTTCTACCATTCCAATCCTTCGTTGCGAAGTTTTGACCAAGCTCGAGGTCCTTCTGCTCATCATACCCACGGCGATCGAAGTTTTGGTCGCCACCTTGCTCCTTATTGCGAACTGGGGCAGCGGTCGGTCAGTAAGCTACAACCTTTTCTGAGTGTAATAATGATCAGTTGGTTAGTCGGCACCTGTGGATTGTGGCAGAAGGGTATATCTATTTTTCATTGGCGCTGATTGAGATGCTGTCCCATACTCTTCCCGCGGTGCGGGACCACTTAGACGTTTTCAAGGTGTTTGATACTGTCTTGGGTATGTGGCGGCGATGGCTAGAGTCTCATGTTTTGCTGACTGATTGAACAGCCACAGCTTCATCTGTCCCAATCTTTTGTTATCTTTTCTTTGGATTTCTTTTCGCGCGAGAGGAAGTCGTTGACATCCTCCCTTGTCGCTTTCAGACGATTTCGAATCTTATGCTCCTCATCTTCATTCCCGCGATTGTAGCACTTAACGAGTCGGCTTCTTTGATCGGAATCTCGCGTGGTAAGCATTATTTTCTTATTTGACTTATACCGAAAGCAACTCCGTATATTAGGTGTCGTCCATGTCAATAAGATTTCTATCATTTCCAACGGATTTTCAAATGATAAGGACAAGGATATCTGGACATTCTTCACCAGTTTGACCCTTGCACTTCTCGTTGCGTATCAATTGATAACTTTCTGTCTCACTTTTTATCGTCTCATTAAAGCCATCCTGAATCAACGCCGCATTGAAACCACCGCGAGTAATGAAGTTCAGTTCCTCAGAGGTACTGGTTGGATAATGATCGGGCTAAAGTTGGGAGCCATAGAGACGGTTATAGGTTTTGCTGCGAATGGATTCGGGAATGCGATGACAAGGCGGATTATGCGCTTGCTTGCACGTGCCAGTCTCATTATTGGGCTTATCAAAGGGTATGTAATGCAATATATCTATCCATGTGAAGATTTATATTACAATGCAGCTTGGACACAACAGAAGACTTTCTTGATGTCAAAGAGCCAAGTGGTAGACGCAACAGCTTCCGTCATTCCCGACTGAGGAATTCGACATCTACCCCAAGACATAGCACACTCCCCCAGCTATCGCCTGCAGCTACCGCCTTGTACTCCTCGCCGCGAGCTCCTCAAGACCTCAATTCTTCTATCCTTTCAGAGTCTCGTTCAGAAAGTTGCCTTCCGGACATGGAGAGGTTCGTTGAGGTGAAAGATTCATCGATTGCTGAGAGGCGAGTTATGGCGGGTACGCTTGATCAAGGGCGCGTGACCGCCCATCTCGAGAACGGTGCCCCTAGGTTGGAAATGCGATTCTCTGCTCTTGCAATCCCCGAGTTCCCCATCCACATATGTAATAACTTTACCCGCTCAGCTACAGAAGTAGCTAAGAAGCCCCGTTCGTCAGCCTCTCGCCCAGTTACCTTCCATGCAGACTCCTCCAATCTCCTGTCCCCTTCGAAAGCTCTGGGCCTCCGACCAATGCCTGGGAAAAGTCCTAACAGTGTAAATGGTATTCCGCCAACGAAGATTGCCTCAAATCTGCGTAGCCCTTCCAACTATTATCGACACTCTTCAAGCGAAACACGAAGCGAGTCGTTATGTAGTACCCCTACGTGGGACACAATGGACTCATACACCTCCTTGTCCACTGTTCGTGAATTAACGTCTCAATTCCCTCCTCTGCCGGTTCGGATCCATGAGGCCATCAATCAGTCTGCTGCCAATAACGGGACACCTGTTGACTTTTGGAACAACGCCCCCTCGGTTGCAAGATCTCCTAAGTTTGTTGCCGCTTCTTTTGTGACAGATGGAAAACCTACTATCAAGGCTGCCACTACCCGCCATTTGGATGATAACACTCCAGATAGTATCGTGACAACATCCACAACAACTTTCTCTGGTTATATGACTACCTCAGCCCTGACCATGTCCACAACCTTTACTGATAAACCATACATGGATTTCGGGTCCGCAAGGGACTCAATGAAATCCCAGGCTTTCACAAGAGATAGCACTGTAGTCGCGCTTACCCGAGAGCCCGTAGACTGCACTGACTTTAATGGTATTCCCAGCCCCGGCCTACCTCCAGTCATTGGAGAGAAGGGAGAACGACAGACCCTTCACTCGCGGCAGAGCGGGAGCGATTCCATCCGCATATCGTGGCTTCAGAATCCAGAGGAACTTCAATTCGTGCAGGCGGTGAGCTTAAAATCCCAAGTAGCGAGGATAAAGAGTATCGGGAAGGCGCCGATGCGGGTAACGCCCCGCCCCGTCAAGAATGCACATCTCCGCGGAAGCTTGCACCTTGAACACATACAGGTACTTCCCAGAGAGGACACGTACAGCATGAAAGTTGTACAAGGCACTTGGGGGACTTCGTACGAGCAGAGCGTCATGAGAGATTCGGATGTGCTGGGAATGGAGGAATTGAATCCCACACACTACCAACATGCGAACGACCAAGGGTATATTTGAGGTTTTTATTCGTCATTTATTCCAGACACACGTGTACTTCTTAGCTATAGGTTGCAATATCATTTCTGCTGTTTTCAATGGAAGTTCAACAAAGCTGTATGACATGCAACGAACGCAGTTGGATCCGGGGCTCGTAAGCATAACCCTACAACGATGCAAAGAACAATCATCACTAACTGTTCCTGCCTGGCTGATAAACTCTAGCGATCCATCATGCCGGACAGGATGCTGCGCAGAACTGTCGCTATATCCGCCGTGTTGCCTACACGGAAAACTCGGCCTGGAAGGCTTTTCGTGATCCTGAGATACAAATCAAGGATATCAGTGCCACAAAATTCATGGGTGAGCAAATACACACCAAGCTGCTTCCGCGCCTTCTCCAATACAAATAAGCGCTGTATGAACTTTAGGGGTTCGGTTCATGGCACGTGTCAGGTCAGCAGGAGTTATTTGGTACCGTCTGAAATTCGCGTCCTAAGCTGAATCGTCAGTTTCATGAGCCCCGATAAAATTGAAAAATGCCATACTGTTATTGCAATAACAAACCAATCATCTAGTTCGAATGCGATCAATATTGATAAAGAGACGATCGGAATCAAATTTACCTGCATCGTATTGGCCTACTTCATTTACACCCTTCTCAATGGCCTCAACTACGTTTACACAATTAGTCGCCGCTGTGGAGGACAATCCAAGGGACTGACTAGTGTAGTCCCCAGCGAATGCATATTGGGGTATCATATACATCTTCTCCACAACTTTCCATCTGTCACGGAGCTCGGTGGGAGGTTTCTCGAGTAGCACTAGGGGGATGTCAGGGCCATCTCCAGACTGAAATTGAATCAGATTTGCTGTCCAAGGTTATAAGCAATAACATACGTGACCATAGATCTGGATCGCATTATAAGTCAATAATAGAACAGTTTATGTGGAGTTGGAAGCTTACGTCCCAAGCGTACTTCTCCTTTCTGGAAAGCCTTTCAAAGGTCTCCATCAACATGACCGCTAACACTTCACGTGAGCAGAGAATAGAAAAAGAAAGAAGATCGTACCAGTCTCCATGCTTCTTTGTAGACGACCATCATATTGAAATCGATACCTGAGTAAGATTAACATTGACACTCTACATGATAAGATGAAGAGAATTACATGGAACCGCTAAGGTCAAAGATGAATCTGATTCTTTTCGGCCTAGAATATATTCAAATGAGTAAAGAAATATGTGGGAAAATGATCAAACGGGCATACTTCATCTGGGGTCGACCAAGTTCTGGTTTCTCCATTCCCCGACGTTTGTACACTGTAGCCTCTCCCGTTAGACCTTCGGTCAACCGGCTGTCATCGAGCTCCCCGTCCGTCTGCCGCCTCAACCATACGCGCTCCTCTTCTTTGGCTGCAAGATCTATATACACAATTAAATAACAATCAAGTCCGCAAACACGTTCATTTGCCAGGAGGAAACGTACGCTCAAGTAGATTGTGGAGTGACAACATGTGTGCCTGCGTCGCAGTCAGAAAGTTGCCGTACCGCTTGGCCTCCGAAGCAGACATATCCAGTTCCTCAAGTCGACGTTTTAATTCCTCTCTTGCCATTTCTCTCGCCTTTTCCTTGATGTGATCAGGAACATTGTCCTTCAGCGCGTCAGGTACCTTTTGGAATGATCAATCGACGACGACATCGCAGGGGAACCACTCAAACTTGTTTGATATCACCTCCCTTCCAAAGACGCTTATATCCACCTCGGCCCCCCATCCCAGCAGTATCACGCCCTCCTGTCTAGAATGACTGCTTTAGAATACCAGCTTTGATGGTCGTCAAATAAAACTTATACCCCTCCAGCGTAGGTATTGCCACCAGAATGTTCCTTATCATCATGCTTGCCCTCCTTGGGTTCGTTAAGATCGATCTTATTTGGCTCGAATTCAATATCTTGAATCTTCTTCTTTGCGGCCTCTCGGGCAGCATCGAGGCCAAGATGAGGTACCTGTAGACTGAACCAACGAAAGAGAGCTTGATAGGCTTGTTTGCAGGAGGGAAGATCGCTTACCCATGGTGCTCGAGAATTTCATCCAGCTTGTCAATGGTCTCTGGCTTATAGATATCAAAATCAAATATATTGCGAAGGGCATCTCCCAATGAATCTTGAGGATAAGCTCGCATGTGCCGTATGAGATTAATCAGTTCTAAGGTTTTGCCATCTTAACACTTGTTTCGTTTGAAAGGTCGATTCTTACCTCTCAGCGAGTAGGGATAATTCAGAACACCCGTGTCATAACCATGACGTAGATCATGGAATGCCCCAACAAGGCGCAAAATTGTGTCTTCATCAATTTCGGGGGCTAGCTGCTGCAAAAGCTTCCGCTCTGATGCCTGATCGGGATTGCTCACGGAATGTGCACTGAAGTTTTCTCCTAAGACCTGCATAAAGTGATTTCCGAGGAAAGCTACCCTGATATGAGGGAGACTGAGACGGATAATGGGATAATGAGACACTGACGGTAACCCGGACGATTAGCCAGCAAGACGAGGCGGAAATTAGGATGAACGATGACATCGCTTTCCCGCTCGCGAAGAGGTCGTACCCGACGACCATCAGAAAGTGTTAGCTCACCCTGGCCTGCTAAGCTGCGGAAAATCGCGACGACGTGCTCTGGCGCCTTATCAGCCTCGTCGATAACGATCACTCGACCATAAGTGATGGCTCGAATGAGCGGGGAGTCAGTGTACCGGAGAAGACCTCCCTCCAAAGACGTCGTAAACATCAGCTGATTGACAGTCGTGTCGCGATGCAACTGGATGTACTCTCTAGGACGTCTTAGCAGCTAGAACATGTCAAACCGGATGGTAGTGGATCAGGGTGCTGACGACAGACCTGGCACAGCCTGTAGTGGGTGAGCTCAGCGACAGAGAGAAGGGTGGATTGAGCTCACCGGTCAACTATCTTGTTCTTCCCTACCCCCTGATAGCCAATGATTTCAGATATCGGATACGTAGACTAAAAGTCTGAACTTACTTGATTTCCTAAGAGCACGACGTGCTCACCAAGGAGCTCTAGATCGATGGCCAGGTCGCACATTAAGCCACTCTGCAGACTGTTGTCGTAAAAGTGATCCATGTAAGGCACATGTGAAGCCACTCCATCCACATCCTGTGAGGCATCGAACACTGGTATTGACACTTCGAAAGTGTGGCCTGCCGAGGATTTAGATGTAGAGAAGATCAGAGTTTTCCCTTGAACAACTGGACTCGCGTTGGACTAAAACAGTGTTCGTCGGCAATGATCTTTCGCAGAGCACCAGAAGAATTTTACCAGAAGCGGCTTGGGTTCAATCTTCGCATCCGAAAGAAGCGTATCAAGGTTTATCTTCTCCACCGCAGGTAAGAAATCCGCTAACAACGACCGATTGATGATAGCGTTCAAATCGCCATTGTGAGGGAACAGAGCTAGCCGCTTAGCGATTCGCACCACAGATCGCGTACCAAGTTTCCTATTTTTCAGCACATTGTCATCCGAAATGCTTTGCCTGTACTTCTCGACGAAAGACATCAAGCTCTCTATGATATGTCGGGGACAACCAGTGGCTTGGAGGATGTCCGACTCTTCCTTGCGGCTCATAGGTTGGCTGGGGATCGGGAAGAACATATTTGCGTGCTCATCTAATAACCAGTCTTTGAGTGGCAAGGATTTAGAGGCCGTGCTGATTATCCTGAATGAAGGATGCGCCAGAGAAAGCTCGCCTTTTGCAAGCTGTATGGAAGAAAGATCATCAAGAAAGGAGAATAAAGTACCGAAGGACGTGCCTCTTCTGAAGACGCTTCCGAGACTACACGTCTGTTCTCCCAGAGTTCGATTTCCCGATCCTGGATCAATCGAGCCAGAGAACCGGCTGTGGGTCCAATCACATCGAGACCGGAGAGGTGCACCAGTTGGCCAGCCCATGCTCCCTCAATCAACGGACTGTAACAAACGTTCTCGATACGTCGGCTGAAAGAAAAGGAAACACAATTCACCTAGGCTCCCAAGCCGTTGCTCCGCTATCCTCAATCTTCCGCCGCATAACCAACTCTCTACCGCCCAATTCCTTGTACATGTGAACAACTTCTTGTTCATAACCCAACACCTGTCCAAAGACCCTGACAAGTGTCGACGTCGACGTCGAGGCCGTAGACGGTATCGCAGGAGGAATCAATGAAATATCCCAACTCAATGCATGTGCCTGCAGGAAACATGTAAGAAGTCCTAGGAATCTCTTCGTAGGATGCAATTCTAGATTGCCTTCGAAGGGGAAAGGTCTAAGAGATTTTGTGCCCGCTGGTACTCTGAGGACGACAGGAGGAGCATCAGAATGAGCGAATGTTACCTCAGCAGACATTTTGTCCAAGCGCTTGATAGCGAAAACTCGGTAGCCCAGCAATCCAATATCTTCATCCTGGGACATCGACGGCGTTCCGAGCTCTCCAAGCCCAGCCTCTTCCGTCTGTCGACTAAGCAAAGCCCATGCCTGGAAGGGCGCATGCGCAAGCGATGGATGAATGGTCAGGAGCAATCGGGCGAGCTGGCCGGATGTAAGACCAGCCTCAGGTGACGGAAACGCTGCGATCAGGCTAGCAAGTTTCGCGAGGGCTGTTTGTGGAAATGTTGGCAAGGAAGAACGTGATATAGCCTCGAGAGCATTCCGCGATTCGCTGGCAAACTGTGTTGAAAGGATGAGGTTACAAAGTTTCGTGTAGAGGGAGCTTGTTGGTACGGATTCGAGGGTAGCAGCGCGAAGGGCTGTCAGGGAGCCAACAGGGTCGACGAAGCGCGATTGAAAGCGACTTCGGAACGGGGGGTCCAAGGGATACCCTGGGTAAGGTGGGACGGGTGCAGCAATGGCGATAACACGAAAATTCTTGTGCGCAGGAACAAAGTTATGGCCACTGCTTAGAGAATTCGACGCTTCAAGCTGTGCGTATCGTTGTGGGTGAATAATATGTGTTCCGTCGTCGAGATTCATTTCTCGATTCTCTAATAGGTTGTTGAGCACCTAGAACGTATGAATTACATGCAAAATGGAAGATTGAAGGTCGGCACACCGGCATTATGCCTCGCTCTGCCTTCTCTATACCCTCCAATATCAATAGCCTTCCATGCTTCACTGCGCTTACAGCAGGACTATCTACATAAACTAGGTTGCCGCCTCTCTTTATCTCCCTTCCCTGGATATACAATGGATATCAACTTGTTCCAGAAGCCATGACACGCACCTGCTTCAGCTCTGTCTCCCCCACATCTCGATGTAACGCGATGTATTCATATTCCGCATTGATCAAGCTGTACACTGATTCAACATTCCATTCAACAAAGCAAAAACTCTCGCATACCTAGCAAAAGTCATAGCAAGACGTCGCGCATACGGTCCAGGCTGAGAGACCAAGAAGACATCCTGTCCTAATAGATGTTTCTGTAGCAAGAAATGCAAATTATCTTGATTGACCGCGTCGTTGATATCAAGCCAGTCCTTCGATCGCGCAAGTTTGGACGGTGTCCGAGCGGCTGGCACTTCGTATGTGATGTCTCCTAGCTTGAGGGTCCCCACAGAGTCCGGGAGCGGAGTCAACTCCTGCAAAATGTGCTTTAAGCGTCGTTGGGCCATTATGCCCGTTGATGGACGTATCACAGGAGCCAGAAGGCTCAAACTAATGCGATATGACCGATTACAGGGTGAAACAGCGTCCACAACGGACTACGACGGATATATGGGCATAAGGGAGGATGTTAACATTCGTTTTGGCGCGGAGAGACGGGTAACCGGCATGTTTGTACCCGGTTTTGTATGGACACCAGACATCTTGGAAGTCGTAAGGCTCGGGTGTGCATTTTATTAATCTACATGACTTTATTTACAACGAACCGAGCTAGCTCAATGAACTGTAACTATACACGAAAGGTCAAACGCCAGCGTAACGTACACAAGGTCCCCAACCATCATCTAGAAATTTTCTAAAATGACAGATAGAATTTATAGATGTGTGGCAAACGACAATGAATATCAAACTGACCTTTTCCAAAGAAAAAACGGGTGCCTTTGGCCTGCGAATACTTGTTTGACATCTGGTGTAGGGTCTTGGATAAAGGCGCTGGCCCACAGAAGAACTGAGGAGGGTATTATAAGAAAACTGTCTAGAGAATGAAGCAGCAAACTAATACTTACTACGCCAACGTCGGTTTGAGGATGCTTCCCGGCGATAGAAGTGAAGACGCGATCCCAGTTGGGGCGGCCGAAGTGAGTAGGAGCACGGAGGGAGGTAATAGCATCCTTCTCAGCACCGACATCTTGGACGAAGATGTTATTCATATCGTCCTCCTTAATCCTGGCAGTGAGATAAATGTTGATCTCGATCCTGTTATGAACATCCTGCTCCTCAATCGCATGAAGAAGGGAGTGGAACCACTCGGCTGAGCCGAAGTCACGGATGACCCATGTGAAATAGACCTGGGAGGGCGATGTCGGGCATAGAACGAAGATCGGATGAGATTGAAGACATACCTTGGAGAGACGAGTGGGCTTGGACTTGTTGAAGGCGTTCATGCGGTACCAGATCGACTTCAGGATGCTAAAGATGGGAGGTGATTAGCTACATTTTCCTCCAATAACCAAGCCAAGACTGATACTGACGAAGCGAAAGGAGTGACACCAATACCAGCGCCAACAAGTAAAACGGTCTCGAACTTGAAGAAATCCTCGCTGGCGCTTCCGAAGGGGCCGTCAACCATAACACGGGGAAGGGTACGGTTGAGAGGCGGGTTTACAGCAGTACCGACAACCTTGCTACCTGCAGTGTCCTTACCAACTTTGTCCTTAGTCTCAAAGTCACATCCGACAGCCTGAGCAAGAGCTCTGGTGAAGTCACCAACGACACGGATATGGACAGAGATATAGTCCTCCTCGGGAGCACTAATAGCGCGTTAGCTGATTTCTCAAGTCTGAATGCTGATTAATACCAACCTGGTTAAAGTGAAAGGGTGCCATTGGAAGTAAGACACTTCAGGGCACGAGAGGAAGATGTATTGACCGGCGCGGGTTGTGGTCCTCTCCTTCTTGATCTGAAGCTCCATGACGTTCGAAGGATGTTGGATGACTTTTGAGATGTAGGTTCTGTGGCGAGATCGGACTTCACGAAGGATACGCTCCACAACATAGATGACACCCCCAACCAACCAATAACGCTGACAACATGTCGATACGACATAAGGATCCAGTAATAATCGAACTCACCCAGAAGACCCCGATGTTATTGAACGAACAGAAAGGAGGCCTGTCTGGCTTGATCATGCAAAACATGCCATGGAGCTGCCAGCAAACGAAAAATGGAATGAACAGGTGGTGGGAATACCAAAAGCGTTCAAAATGTGCACGCTTCTGTTTCTCCATCGCAAAGAACACCATAACCGCGAGGCATGCCGTCATGATCCAACCGGTTACACCGGGACCCGTAGTGAAGTTTGCTGCCAAGAAGGCGAGAACTCTCTGGCCGGTAGTTTTTGCGTCGGGGTCGGCCATCGCGAGCTTGGCAAAGTTGACCATATGTGCAAGGATGTGCACAACTGTCATTCCAACGATAGCCCATGCTGTGGCTTTGTGCAAGGTGATGTTCTTGTCGAAAGGAATGAAGTCGTTGAGGGGGCTACGGCGCAGCAAGGAGACAAAGTTGCGGCAGATTGGAAGGAGAATGAAGGCGACATCGACATGAAGAACAAGAGCAGCGCTTCGAGCGATAGCTGATCGAGAGCGTGAGCTCAGAAAGGAAAAAAGACAGGTCGACATAGAAACGTACGATAGGTGATACCAAAGGTTGCACGAGCATCGACGTTGTTGTCCTTCAGTAAGTAGTTGAAGAAGCCGAAAACCAGGACCAACACGTGAAGGAAAATCCAGACACCAATGAATATAATTCCGCCTCCCTCATTGATCATCCACACATTAAACTTTTCGCGGAAAGTGGGCCGCTTGAGCGGGCCCGAAGTGACTGAAGCCACTGTGTTAGACCGTTGCAGGCCTTGAAGTCGTCTTCTCTCCGTCTTGTTTCGATGAAGATGGGTGGGCAGCAAACCGTCAGCGTAGTTTGTGAGGACATCAGGATGCTGATCCAGAGCATACTTGCCGTCCGAGAAATCGAGGCTAGATGAACGTTTGGAGAAAGCCATTATTAAGATGAATCGACTAAACGACCTTGCGCAGCGAGGATGAAGAAAGGAAAATGAACGAAAAGACCGGCCAGCTGGTCGCACTGAATAGAGAACGACAAGGACAAGGACAGATAGAAACAACAAGGGAGGATGCAGTTCTGAGTCGTCATTGAAGACCTGATTGTGATGGACGCAGAGTGGCAGCCGGCCGTGCCGAAGATCGGGTGTAACCAAACGGCCGATTTTGATGTATTGATACTTCTGCAAATAGCAATTTTTATGCAGTTGCTAGTGAATTCTTATTGTTACAAATGCACCATACGTTTTTTGATCAGAGATTAATGGGTAGCTGCCCATGTTGCGCCTCAATTCATTCCGATATACAATACGCGGAGAGCCATTGTTCAATTGATACGTGTCGATAACAGTCGATCAATCGATCATTAATCATTGCTTATTGTTCCAGCCGTTCTCCCCTGTCATCAAGGTTGGAACTCTCGACCTGACTAATAGGCTATGCTTGTCCGGTGGCATTGCACGGAACTGCTCTATCTCGTGAATGATCTAGACCCAAGTCTGTGTCGCAGACCCACCTGTCAACCCCGACAGACCCTCAACGTTCCGACATATAAAACTCGGAAGTTGTTCGGCAGGACCTGTGATATCAAGGTTTCCGAAGGCAATATCATCGCAACCCACGGCTGGACTACACTCGATGTCCACAACTGATTCCAGAACGGGTATCAACATCAATGCGCAGCAATCGACGTTACCACGACTGACTTCTGTTGGTCGTCGCTGTGCCACTCCAGTCTACGAAAGTAAGGTTGCTGAATTTGAGCGTTGATGGCAGATCGCCGCTGGATACAAAAATTGATGGAGATCAGCAAAAGATCAGGTGATAAGCCCCCGAACTACGTGCTCACCTGTGACCGCTATTCGTCTGAAAGAGATGAACGGGTTCGTCGACATGATCAAGTCTAACGCCCTTGGCAACCACGTTATTCACGTGTCCTGGGATAGTGAAACATTGTCAGTCCCACGCTTTAGAAGGCTCAAGGACACTACACACCCGTTCCACCACCCCCGCCTGTGGGCGGAACACCATGCACGGTACCAGTCCACGTTTTGAAGTAAACCTATATCAGGGAGGAATCTAAACGAGCCAGATCGAAGGAACGAATAAGCCAGTATTGTACCCCATTCGCCATGTTGGGCTGGACATTTGGGTTGATACGAGTGATCTACGAGTCTCTTCAGCATGAGGAAGATGGGCAGACGAGCGGAGATTGCGTACAAAGAGATCCGCCAGCTCGACATTGTCTACGAAGTCCGACTGGGCGGCGTGTCAGCTGGGCGGCAGGACAACCGGGAGCCATCTCACCATGTTGACGTATTGCCCCAATGATCCAAATGCGATTCCGTTACCTCCACGGCAAGTGATGTTCCGAGCGATGAGATTCGAAGTGTTCTACATAATAAAAGATGGAACACTGATCAGTCCTGCGTTCACAATAAGGTCATGCGGAAGTTATTACGCCTTTGATGGCTAGGCAGTCATCTCCACAAGTGACGTCCCAGTTCAATAGCGCAATCTTGTCGCTCCGATAGGTATCAATACCTAGAATGCACATGAGGTCAACCGAACTTGATACAGGTTAATTGAAGATTGTCTACCGACCATCAGTGTTAGGTACGGCGCTGTAATGAGGTCGATCGGAGTGCAACTAAGGGTATAGTACAGAAAACTTACTTCTCACCGATGAACGAGGGATCGGTGTTGGTGGCGTTGATAAACATCCCGTCGTACACGATGTCGGATGACTCGGCGACCGCATTAGACCAAAAGGGTGGGGATTCAATCAAGAAGTTCCTGATAACGCCACGCTGTGCTCTCCACACAGTCAGAGAGATGGGGCGGCCATCTCCATCTTCCCTTGTGTGTGATTGGAAGAACGTCCACCAGGGCTGAAAGGTCATATCTATTGAAGAACCAAAGCCCTGTTTGAACAAGCGATTGCATACCTGCCCATTTCCTTGAATGCCGCCGGTGTTATGCGCATCAATCACAAAATCGCTTCCTGTGACTACGAACCAAGAAGCTTGACTCTGGTGTCATGTCAGATGGGTTCCATAGGGGCTTCAGGAGTCAACGTACCTGAATGAAGACGACACGGAAGGTGTTGTTTGCATTCAACCAAAATTGGATGTTGGGGTTGAACTATGTTATACATTAGCGATAGATTTGGATCCGGGAAGTACAATGGCCTCACAGTAAGAAAACCATTAAGATCGACCGTAGATGAATTGAGATTCCAAATCATTTTTCTGAAATCCTTGTATCAACAACACACATTACTATATTGAAGTTACTTCGGCAAACCTTGTGATGTTATAGTTACCCTGTTCAAAGACTATCTTTCCGGAATGTCCGCACGTCGCAATGGCTTTTTCCACCTACAGACCAAGTAAGTAGATACTTATGGCCGTCGTAATGACTGTACCTGATCGGTATCGTCCAATCTATTTCCAAGTGGGCTAAGAGAGCATGTCAAGTTCGCGGTTTTTCCTAGAACAATTGGAGAAAACAAAAGGGAAAATGCCCATAACCATGATTGAAGTTGCATTGTACTTGTTCGAAGCCTGAACACAATTTGCGGGCGTTTCATATAAAAATGGCGAGTAGGAAGCCATGGAGAGAATGTGCATGGTCATGGGGTCATTGAATAACCAAGAGCGGGCCGTGCAGCGGGACAGCGAAGCACATAGAACTCTTGAAATAGAAACACCTGGCAGCTTCTTATGACAATAGAGCTATAAATACACGACAAAATGAGGAGCTTTAGGCGTGTTGCCTGACTCACCTGAAAATGACCTTTGAATAGACCAACGGCCCAACGTTCCTTCAATAGCAGTTTCAAATTATATGTAGAGAGTATCACAAGAAGTTCCGACCAGGTTACGAATGCAAAAAACATTACAACATGAGCCGGAATCCTGGCACCCTCTGCATGCACTGTTGATCATGACCATTGACTAGGATTGAAACTTGAATAAGCGTCACGCACAAAAGTGGTCTGATTGATGGTAAAAGGCTTGGTAAAATGCGAGTCCTGAGCGCGAAATTCGTGGCGCAAGCACTTGTAGGAAGACCTCAAAGTGTGAGGTGTGATGTTCGTTGCCTTGCATGTGCTGACGCGATGTCAGGCACGTGATTCGATTATGGGGTCAGCCTTCGTTTCGATTTCTCTCCTCGAAATTCGAGCTGATCTCTCTTCTATCACTTCCTGTGGCGCATTCCTCGTCTCTCCTGTGTCGCATTGTTGTGTGGACTTTACACCAATACTAAACTACACTAGGCAATACTCTTCTCTTTGGCCAGAAATCTTCATTTCATGTTCATTCGACTTCAAGTACATTCTGAGGGTTAGTCTGGAAGAGATGAAAAATTTCTACGAGAAGGCTCCAACACGAATCTATATGTGAGACGAGTATTAAGGATTATATGGCTGAGATAATGTCATCGCTCATCACTCGAATGGATTTGGGACGTTGTAGTTAGAGAGTGAAGGACACCTTCATACATGCATCTTTGGATCCGAGTCAAGTATACCAAGTGCTCGACATGATCCCTGGCCAAACCGTCATAGTGAAGCTACACTATTCGGTCCGTCGTCTCGAATCACTATTTTTAAAATTGAACAACAGAGCAGCGAAAGCGACATATATCGGACGACGCAACATTGCATCCACGCATCCGCTCCGATGGGTATTGTGCTCGTGTTTCTGGTGGATGCGTGTGCCTGACAACACATCCTGAGATCAGTCAAGGATCAGTGATGGCCTGTGATGTGTCTGTGGTTAAGAGCCAAGGCATGTCGATCTATGTCCCTAGACGTAATTAGTGCCCATTCAGTCGCTAGGGCTATAGATTAGGGTGCCTATGTTGATTAACCATGTCAGACGCTCCATAACAAACCGACCCCCAGTGCGCCACCGACATTTTTCATGAAAATTGCTCATATGACAATAATGGACCAGCTCAGAGATCGTGAAGGAGCGTCGAAGCATCACATACAGGAAGTGGCCGTGCAAGCTAGAAAGCGATCAGAACAATTTATTGAAAAGCGATCGTTCTGAATCCCACCTTACGCTGCGCGACGTGCTTCGAGTTGAGTTCACCTCCTTGAACCAGTACGTTTGACCTCACCCCCTCACTCCAACGGAAGATTCATAAGGGGTCTCCTGAATGATGAGAGATTCAGTGTTATCCAAAGTAGCACTCAGAAATTGTAGATAAATGAGGACTCAAGAAGCGTAGGTAATAGAGGCATTTTCAGGGCTGTATATGAAATTCAAAACCCATTTCAACTCCAAAGTCCTAGAAAGTTACCTCTTGATTATGGCTCAATGTTGTGCAGCGTTATCATGTTCTTTTGTTCGAATCGCGATCGAAAATCGTGTCTCTTGATCTCAGATTAAGCCTCAGGGAGCCCTGAGATGTTAGATGTTTGAGTTATCGGCCAGTGTTGAACTTTTTGTTGGAGTTGATGCGTCGTATCTACGGACACTGTCGAGTCAAGGTGATATATGGATACTGATGGGATGTGACGAAGAGGCCGACGCGTCCATGCACATGAAATAGGTCCTCCAACGGTTGCGGTCCGTTACCTTGAAATGGTGTTAAGATGACCATTCGAAGATACGCGGCATGACGCCGGAGGAGAAGAAGTGGAGATTGCACTCTAAATAACCTCTCGAAGCGAACTTACTCCACGATGACTGAGCGTGTTCATGAAGTTCCCCACATTGCCGTACAAACATAGAAACGGCGTTTCTGAAACGAGCTATTCAATGACAGGTTGTACTGAAGCATTTGCCATAGTGCGCTGCGGCCGTCTATATCTCCAAGTGTTTGTCAAACGTCTGCTTTAAAACATGTACAACCTCACCCCAGATTAGATCTACGCTCATGGGTCTGATCTGCTCATTCGGAAGACCATAGCGATTACGGGGTTGAGAACCCTGAATAGGTCTCTTTACGATGAATCCGAGTCGGCACTCTATGAATTGGAGATGATAATGTACGTAAGTGAAGGCAAGGTGATGCCGGAGATAACACGCTCATGGCGGATCGCTTGCGGTCAGAAACTTTATTTTTCCCCGTCGCATTCGTCACGAGTCACACAATAAGTCGATATAAGTCGATATCACACAAATGCGATTCTAAGTACATCCCCGATGATCAGATGAGCTTCCCATGAGACCACTCATGGGACATGTATCAGGTATCTACATAGTGTCCAGTGTTCATGCTTTTATCTCGGTTGATCATCTCGGGCTAAAGTTGCCAGGATCCTTCAAGATCGTGTTTTTCCACACCGTGACCTCGCACCCATGGCACCATGCTTATCCCCGTTATGATAGGCCCTGATTACCACATCTGGTCTATCGTTATGGAAATCTCTAGCGGTGCCACACTAAGCCAATCTCAAATGGGCGCGCTATTCTCTTTTGAGATATGTGTGCCTTTCCTGGGAGGGGTGACCGTGACCTGGGGTACATAAGTAAGAGCGAACTCGTGCCGAATTAGCCCCCCTCTTGATGTCCACTTGTTTATTCTGCTTCTTCTTTGTGCTCCGGCACTAACAATTCTTTCCCCTGGTCATGCATCCTCAGAAATTCGCTGGTGGTCGTGGTTCTCCTGCTCAAGGTTCTACGCGTCATGAGTCGACACCATCAAGTTCGGATTCTCTCCAACCTAACTTCGCCTCGCAGCATTCTCTTCCCTCGATCCGTCAGCTACATCCATACTTACCCCCCTATGGATTATCGCAGCAGCATCCCTCAGGTTCGGGGGAGGGTCCAAGCCTCATATATTCGGCACCTTCACAATTCGTGCCTCAACCTAGTCCATCGGATCCTCTTTTGGGCTCTCGTAAGAGTTCTGAGATCTTTGCTCTTGACTCTGAGCCCGACGTCGGGGAGCAATCGCGTGAACCGCCAAAGAAGAGGAGGCGCCGGCAAGCCTTGAGTTGTACAGGTGAGGAATATCATATCCTCATGATCATGTAATTGACTCATTTCTGTCCTTGACCCTTTTACATCTTTCTCCCTATCCTCGTTTCACTCACCTTCTGTTCATATTTATCTGCTCACATATACTTTGTGTGGTGCTGGCAGAGTGTAAGAGACGAAAAATCAAATGTGATAGGTTTGATGATATTGGTGATCGTCCAGGCAAGCGTATGTATCTGACGAGACCTCATTCCTCCAGGACCCAGCCTTGTACCCCGTGTACACGCCGAGGAGAGCAGTCGAGATGTCAATGGCATGTAGTCGAACCGATGTGGGTCGATCCTCGACTTCACGTTGACGTACTCACACCCTGTGTAGAGAAAAGTACGTCACTCGCGCTGAGTTTGACGACCTCAAAGCACGTTACGATGAGCTTTTTACACAAGTGCAACGTCTACAAGCAGCACAAGCTCCTCCTTACTACCACATGGGTAATCCTCCTGGGCCTCCAGGGGAGGCTGTGCTGTCAACGGGCCCATCTCAACCTGTGATTTTCTCATCGCAGTCGTTCAGTCCAAGTACTCAATCCCAGGGTCCCCACTTCATCAAACCCGAGGATACTCAGATACAATCTCGCCACCATACAAGTACAACTGTTATGTCACCTGCACTGACCCGATCCCCTTCCTCTATGAGATCGTTACTTAGTGACAAGTCTCCGGCATCATCGGCGGTGAAGAATTCTCCACTCTCACTAGCATCTATTACATCGCACTTTAATTCAGACTCGCAATCAAAAAACTGCCACGCGCAGGCGCTCGTGCTGGGGAAGCGTCTGCGCCTCCAAACTCAGGATCACCACGTCCCAGCGGTTCACTTTTCCGGGATAATTCCACACCGCGATCACCGTCTGTTACAGGGACATCACCGGGGATGTATCTCAGCAATCTGACATCTGCTAGCCAAAAAACTTCGGCAAACCAGACACAACCACCATCTCGAAGATTCATCAAGCCGCCCATCCAAGCAAATGCGTCATCACGGGACGATGATAGAGGTCACTAGCTCACTCTACCCGCGATCGCTGATTTGTCTCACCGAACATGCCTCTGACCAAGGGTCAGATGCCTGGACATCTCGGCATGATATCCGCCCAGATACTTCTTCCGTCATAGGGTATTCATCTATCTCCAGCGTTCTTCACATCAACTGTACATACTTATGCCGACATTTTACCTATCGACTTTGTGAGGGGTTTCTCCTTAGTAAAGTTACCCTTGCTAACTGATCAGATACAGTTTAATCTACTATAATCACCATCATCTTTCTTTCCATATCGGGCTTGTTGTCACTAATACTTAACGACGTCTCATATACAAGTTCAGTTTGATCGAGAGATCGACTAATATTGGGGTCCCCTATTCATTCTTTTGTCGCTTCGGGTTACTAATATATTCAGGTATTGGCTGCTGGTCTGCTTGGCATCTCTTACTCAATTGTCGGCATCCACTATCCCGCTTACCAGGCTCGGCTTTCTATCACCGCGATTCATGCGGTTGACAACACGAACTTGTGAAGTTTCCAGTTCATCCATTGCCCTCCTAAATATTCTCCGAGCTTTCGTGCTTTTTTTTTTCTCATTCAGAACATACGCAACATCAGCAAAACCTGTCCATCTTCCATGCAACAGGATCTGACTTCTGCTCTGGCAACACAAAGACAAGAGCAGTACCACTTGTGTTTCAGCGACTGACAATATTACGTATGCTAGTCCTCCAGGGTCGGGTCTGTTTTGGTTTCCCGACAGTAATCCCATTCAACCCGTTGATTTTGTGTTGATGGGGTCCTACACACTCGTTTTTGGGTAGTTTGAGGTGTGACATGAGGACCGTCAACCCCTTCAGTCTATTTAAATTTTGGAAATTTGTCATTGTATGAGTCATGGTCAGCATCACTGTTTCTTAGCTTGATCAGATCCGTTGCATGCAGCCTTTGCATGCATATCTGGTATCAGCTCCTGCTTTGAACCTAGTGGACCATGTCAATGTTTTACAGTGGATGTGCTTCATCGATACGGTCAGCCTTATGATTATAGAATAGCAACTGATTGAGCCAACTACAACACAAAAAGATTGGTATAAGTCTTCATATCTATAATAAGGAAGCAGCTATCAACAGGAAGATTGTAGACAGTATAAGAGCAGGATTCACTGGTTGTTGAACAATGGGGTGTTGTAAGCAGACACTATAGTCTTTCACACTGAGTCTTGAGAATAGAATGGAGCAGAGTATAAATTATGGGGTAGGAAACCAAAGACCACATTAGATACAGCTCTCTACCTATATACTTCCATAAAAAGATATGATTCTCCTTTTCTGCTAAATAATGTCAATTCCTTGACCTCTCAAAGATGTGTCATCCCATGTAAGATCATGTGTCATGAATGTCATGTTGATATCATATCACATCATCTGCATGTTGTCTATTAGTATTGTAAGTTGCATGCTTACAGAAAGACAGTGCAACCATGGTCTGACATTTGCTTGCCCAATTCATGGCTCACTCCATAGACAGATACAAACATGTAGCCCAAAGTAGATCTGGTGGTATACCAGACCAGTCCACATCAGAGTAGCCATGCAAGGACATATCTGTAAGGGGATGGTTAGTCATCATTACTAGCAATGTATTCTATATGGTGGTCTGGAGGATACAATATCCTCAGACCAAACAATAGCAGTGTTTACCAGGTCTATCCATTAATCCAACTGTCAGATCCTCCAGCATTGTCTCCATGCTTAGCTCACTGTGCTTGCCCTTTGCCTGACTCCTGGCCATCTCCATGCTCCCTTAACTCTTGCTCATTGCCTGTGCCTTGCTTGTTACTTCCAGGTTTACTTGCAGAGTGATCATCCCCTTACAATCTATCCCTACATTGTTTTGCAAATCTAAGATCCATATTGCTGGTGGTGTTTAAGTAATGCAGGACTTGCTTTGCTGCAGTCCAGTGTCATTGTTTTGGGCTTGCACTGAAGCAGCCAAGTACTCCAACTGCATATGAAATGTTGAGTCTGGTGCCCATCATAGGATATATAAGGGTGTAAGGGGACAACCCTATATGGGGACTCCACTCTACTTGGGCCTAGCCTTATGGATGTACCAGACTGGCTGCCTGTCTTCTCCTGCTCTATCCCCATCAAGTATTAGTCACTTGCCATAGACATTGAACTCTATATTTCCTTTTGTTGTATTGATTACTCATCAATTACTCATATTAGTCAGAGTGCTTAGCATACCCAGGCCACTTACCACATACAGTATTAGTCATAGCATAGCCACAGATGTAGTATATAAGCCAGTTGCAAGGATAGAATATCCTTCAACCAATCAATAGCAGCATCTACCAAGTCTATCCACTTGATCAATTGTGAGCTCCCTAGTGTTGTCTGACTCTGTCTCCACCCAGCTTTGACCCTCACCAGCTGCTTGCCCATGTTAGCACTCGCTTGCCACACTTGTATCTCTTAGCTCTTGCATTGCACAATAGGATTATCCTGTAGTGTTGAGTGTTCCCTCACAAAGAGACCCATAATGTTAGAATAAGATATCTTTTCCCCTCCAATTACTATCTCAGCAATCATAGTGTTGTTTTCAGGATCTTTGGCTGTGAGATTTGAACTAGCTGTGATAGTCCAAGGCATTTTGGAATCTGTCATACTGCACTATTTGACAACTGTTTTAATATACTGCTGTTGACATAGGGAGATGGTATGCACTTTTTGGTTCTGATTTATTTGTATCCCTAGGATGTATGTGTGAGGGAATGAGCACTCTGCAGATGAACCCAACTAGAGCAGATGGACACAAGTAATGCACAAGAGTTGAGGGGGCACAAGGCAGCCAAGAGTCAAGCAAGGAACAAGTGTAGTCAGCGGTGTCCTTCTGGAATTTTAACTCTGTCAGGAAAGGCCATATAAAGCTCCTTGTAAGGGCAACCTCCGGGGCGGCGGATCTAAGTCACACAGCTAGCAGAGGGGAATCCGAAGTATATTAGCTTTGGT
>JABFYK010000173.1:0-23526 GCA_018849495.1 Termitomyces sp. T123_Mx157
GAACAATGTATAAGCCCGTGAACCATGCTATTGTTCAGGCTGGGGCTAGTCTAGCCCCAGGCCTGCCTTATATACTACAGGATGACTAAGTATGACTAAGCCAGAGGCCGCTGACTACAGCCCATGACTAAGTATGGAGCTGATGACTACGATGTATTGACTAATTGGTCCAGTAGTATTAGGATCAGATAAGATAACAATAATAGATAGGGTGCCAAGTCCAAAATACCTGATAGGCTGAGGAGCCAAGATGGAAAGGGAGTAAGGAAGGGTCTGGCGGTCTGGAGGACTAGATAGAGTGTCAGTGCTCACAAACTAAGCTGAAGTAGGGTTGGAACACAGTCCAAGGACTGGTCCCCTTACATGATGTTTGGCAAGCAGCAATGCATTTTGAGATGGATAGCTTATGACAACAAGGTGTTTTTGAAGTTTCTACTCTCTAGCTGGCCATAAACCCATTGGTCTTTGTTGGGTCTATGCTTTCGAGTACAATCCCAATGGTTCTACCATATATGGCAAGAAGAAGGCTCATTTAGTTGCCCAATGGTATAAGTCAACAACCCAAAGATTATGGCACCACTTATGCTCCAGTTGCCAAAATAATGAGCATCCAAATCATGTTAGCTTATGCAGCCAAGGACAATCTTCATTGATTCTCTTTTTACATAAAAACTGCTTTCCTGAATGCTCCACTCTCTCATGAAGTTTACTGCAAACAAGTTTCTGGCTTTTCTGAATGATATTCCTCAATTATTCATCATCTTTTGTGGGCTCAATATGGTCACCAACAAGCTTTGCATGAATGGTATCTCCTCATATGTCAAGTTCTCAAGGGCTTAGGTCTTGAACAATGTGACATTTACCATGGCATATTTTTTGGATACTTTGATTCTCCCCATGATCCCTCTATCCCTCCCTCTAGTGACAGCTCTCCTCTTTTCATCATAATCCATCTCCATGTTGATGATGGTCTTGATGCTACCAACTCCATTTCTCTGTACACCTGGCTTATACAAAAACTCAACAAGCACTTTGAATAGTTGATGGTGGACCTATGTCCTTATACCTTGACATTTGCATTGATTGAGATCACAATCAGTGAAAACCTTGGTTCTCACAACAGGGTTTTGTCACCAATCTCCTCACCTCTTACAACCTTGTGAATTAACCTCCCAGAACCTCAACCAAACTCCCTACCTGAAATTCTTGACACCAATATCAAAATTCACTATCAACAACTGGTTGGTTTGCTCCTTTACCTCAGCCTCTGTAGTCAACTGGACCTTGCTTTTATGGCCATGGCTCCTGGACAATACAATGCAAATCCTTCACGAGCTCACCTTCTTGCAGCAAAAGGCATAATCTCTTATCTTGTTAGCTCATCACATTATGCCCTTAAATACAATTTTGCCACTACAGATTGTGACCCAGCACTTTGCCTAGTCCTTCCCACTGGTTGTGGCAGACTGGGCATCTGATGCTTCAACTCACTGCAGTGATTCTGGTTACACTTTCTTTATGCATTCTAGCCTTGTATCCTGGTCATCTGTCTGCCAACACACAGTAGCACTATCATCCACTAAAGCCAAATATATGGATGGCTCTTTCACATGCCATCAAAGAAGCTATCTGGATCTGTCTGCTTTTATCATCACAACTGCTACTGTATCCAGCATGCGCTTGACGGTCCCATATCCAACATCCGTGACCCATTCAACACGTATCTCTCCCTCAAGTCTTCGAAGAAAGGTGATAGCGTATGCTATGTCGATATACTGCGTCACTTTTGCCAGATCTCGTTTCAATCTCGTATGACAGTATGTGTAGAAAAACTGGGAGTCGAAGAGTGTCCTCGTAGCGTACAGTAATTGAACAAAATCTGTCCAGGAGGCGCGCATATTTCCAAACTCCTGGTGTTTCGTAAGATAATCATTGCAGAGATTAAGGACGTGAACAAGAGTCTGCGGAACTTCGGCGGAAACTGTTTGATTCAACCCGTTTTTCTTGAGGAATGCCCGAGACCAACGCCCACGAAATTCATGCATTAAAGGATCTGGGTTAGATTTGTATCCTTTGGCCACCTCACACAGAAAACCGAAATCTTCCGCGAAGGATGTACGAAGTTTACGAATCCTTTTGTTGATTTTATCAGGACTGCGTTGGGAGAGAAAAGGAATGAGATCGAGCCAGTCTTTAGCTGCTGTTAATTCTTTTGAGAGTGATGTGGCAGCGGAGCGATCTTGTTCATTAACGCATCCACCTTTCGCCAGGATGAGTGTGGATGGTGTGTCTTGATAGTAGCAGGCAATTACGCCATCGGATTGACCAGTCGCCAGGTAAGTCGCCACGGCATCGAGTATGGTCAGGGTGGATACATATTCCGCCGGCACTTTACTTCTACCAGGAATGTTTGAGCGTAGTTTGCCCAAAAACCACAATTTTTCCGTAAGTTGGTCTTGAGCGGACATGGGTAATTCTGGATACGTGGTTCAGACTCCGAACCTTAGACTAAAATGGTCCTATTTAGATCTCAGACATGCCGCGAACTTGAACGCTGTATTCAAGATTCAACCTACCTCACGGAGGGTCCAATCCTTGGCTCATAAGTGCTGATTGTGCTGGAGTACTGAGCGAAATCATGTGCCTTGGTCGATTGTTGTACTTGACTAGGATTGTTCGAACACAACAAAAAGTACAAGTAACTCTGTAATCTCGGCCGCTATAGTATTCCGGAAACTGCTTAATATAGTAATTAAATACCCATGAGAGGAAACAAGAGCTGGCTCAATATTAATCAAATTGTTGTACTTGACTACAACAAGAGGCACAATTGTTGTACAACCAATCCTATGGCAAAACGTCCCATACCCTCGCCTAAAACAGCTGTAGCAGCTGTATTCGAGATTCAACCTGACGGACTCAATCTTTCAATATCCTAAGGTTTAGTGCTGATTATTTTCCTGAAGTGCTGAACGAAGTTATGTACTTGACTACAACAAGAGGCACAATTGTTGTACTTGACTAGCATTGTTAGAACATGACAGACAGAACAAGTAACTCTGTTATCATATGACGATCAGACTTCAAGAACTGCTTGTTATAGTAATTTAATATCCGAGAGGGGAAACAAGAGGTGTTTCAATCATGGAGTTGGAACTATAAAATCTATGGTAAAACATATGTTTACCCACATATCAACACCACCTCTCATCATCTTCAGCAGAAGCCCCTCATACTCTTTCAATCTCCAAGCTAATACTCATTATGCCACGTCCAAACCGTCAAACACAGCAACAAGATCTATCACAAACCCTCAGCTTATTGGAGTCCACCAACTACCAAGATCCCCAGGCTATAAGAAGCAACATTGACCAACGAACAGATATATCTAACGACGAAATTCGAATTTTAGATACTATTGCACTATGCATTGCAAGTGGTCGACCATGAGATGTTGTGGCATCTGCATTCAAACATACGGGCAAGGGAGAGACGATCATCTATTTGGCGAGAAACGGCGAACCATTAGTACCGAAGGATGTCAGCAGCGTGCCAGATTTCTTGAACAAACTACGAGCATCAAAGAATCGATCCATGCTCGACATACTGCCTTGGATTGCCTCTCATGGTCCGAAAATGGTTAAAAAGCGCGTTAATAAACTCCAAGAACTGGTCAGCAAGGACAAGAACGAAAACTTTCGAAGACTTCTCGATGGTCAGATTCAAAGCTATCACATTACCCTGCAGAAAGGCATCAAAGCAGAATTTCCAGATCCTGTCAGTGTTGAATATCTGAAGTCCGCAGGTTATGATACACAGCATATTCAAGCTGATTCCTCGACTGTTCGGACCATTCTTGTGGGGATACTCAAGAAATTCGATGAAGACCTGATCTTCGATACTCAGACGTCATCGCACTCGAGGTTTGCGTAAATCCAGGTTCTTGACAAATTTGTTGAAGAGACTTGGATCTGCCAGTAAAATCGATGCTCCAAATCCGTTCCTTGAAATAGCGTCTCAATTCTATCGCAATGTCAACAAAGTCTCTCAGTATATTCGCATCATTGACCTTATCCGATACGTTCAAAGGGAAGTGACATTCAAGATTCAATGGGTTAATGGGACCAACATGGGCGATATGTTGTGTTATGAATTTCGACGCTTGGAGCTTCAAAGTGCCTCGACTACCGCGGTGGATACTGCGAAGCGGTTGAAGCTACCAATACAACCCACATCCGAGCAGCTGCTGGAGTGTTTTCGGAAAATGAATCCTTTCCACCCTTCTGCACCGAAGGAGAATCCCTTGGAGAAGCGTTGTGTGAATACTTATGTCCATGCAGAACTGAAGCTTATTGTCTTCCTTCTGGGTAACACCTCTCAAAGATCAAGGGACCAGGAGATAGAGCACCGGCCCATTGGATGCAGTAAGAGAAGCTGTCTCTATTGCACTTTTTGGATCCAGGCATTGCAAGAATTCTTGGATCCCACTGTTCACCGGTTCATCTATTACACTGCTGGAAGCCATGGATCTCCATATGCAACGTGTGCGCGGGTTGGGCCCTTCAAAAAGGATCCGAGTGAGCTATGTAGCAACAAGGTTGAAGCGAGACTTAAAAGCCTGGCGAATGAAAGAGTCAAAGTATTGTTTGATCCGAGTGAACAAGGACACACCAAGAAGAAATCAGAGGATCATGCGTCAGCATCTGAGGACGAGTCGGGACAAGGATCTAACGGATTTTTACAGTCATGAAGATGTTCTCACAGTCTGAATATGCTATCTGGGAACTAGCCTGAAATGATCAGATTCTAAGGTGTCAATTTCTGGAGAAGAACAAGTTAGTACTAGTAGCATTCTAACGTCTTGAACAAATTTCTCAAAGTTTACATCATATGACGGATCTCAATGACTCGCTGTTTATACTGATTGTGTAATCTCTAAATAGGTTGAAGGTATTGAACGTGTAAATAACATATGGAAAGCACAATAAGAGACAGTATTCCATATAGTTGCAAACTACATATATAATACTAAGAGTTTGATGGGAACAAAAATCTCAGTACCAATGATTGGTTCTTGAGTTGAAATCAAGAAAAACATAATTTTAATGTTTCCTGAATCCTCAGCAGTTCTCTGTTCAAACAGTTCAAATTCCTTTACCAATATTCCCACAGGATGAGATGTAATTCCATTTGGGCAACTAGATCCAAACAATTTTGAAAAGGTAACGTGTTTTGCCCAACCAAGTTTGAGATCACCGTGACATGACTGGCTTAGTCTTAATGATTAAAGTACATACAAGAATTGGTTCGCTAGTCTTTGAGAATCGTAATCAGGCAGAACAATATAAAAGGTATATAGCATATTAATTTCATAAAAGAACATGGTTACAGGTAGTAGTTTGACCCGATTATGGCAAGAAGTGTGGCGCCAGTTCATTCCGAGTCCCCTCACCCCAATCCTAGCCATTCTGAGTCCTATCTACGTTGTGTTTAAAGTGAGCAACGTCTAAGCCCGAACAACCCTTGTGAATCGGAGTTTTGATTAGTTGATCTGATCATTGATACTATCAAAACTTACATTTCGCATCAATGTAGGAGTCGTCGAAAAATTATGTACTAAAGTGTCTTTCGAGAAACTCTGAGTCAGGGTTGATATAGATAGTTTAATCTGTTAATAGGGATTAATCTGAGTCATCTTAACCGCTTTCACATCACGGGCAAACGCGCGGCCGTTGCCCGAGCGGAGCTTGCTCCTTGTGCAACCATAATAACTGGGAGGACATGTATATATTCCTGGCACTCATTCGAAGACCTCGGTCCAGGCACAGGAGGCCAAGTACTTGGTCCTTGGATTGAGCGTCTACCTTATGGTTTTTCTGATTCAACACTTGAATATATCTCACTGGTATGTAGTCTGTAGAACCGGCTAACAATCTAGTTCAACGGCCTGTCAAGACCTTCTGTTCTAAGTTTTCTAGATCACCATGTTTCAGAGTTCTTTCGTGGCTCCTCAGCTACATAGGAGTGTTTCACAATGGTGAATTGGACAGGTTAGGACAGGTTGAGAATGAACTTTGATGATCTGTTCCCACCACTCGGATCTGAGTAATTCAATACAAAGCATGTGCATCCACATTCTAGGTTGGTCTTCTGTGATTTCTCATGTCAAGTTTTCTCCTTTCATGCTGTTAGCAGAAGTAACGATACATGACCAACACGGACCATGCACTTCGCGACGGCATGTCAAACAACTATAAGGGTCTACCTACAGTCATGCTGAGATGATATATCCCCGCTTCTGTCGTCGATATCTACTATGTCTTCCTCTATAGAAAGTCCTCGCGGTATCGATCTCTCAAAAACTTTTGCACCAATTTATTGGGGTACGTGATGCTTCACCACTTCAAGCTCCGCCTTTAACGACCCTCAAGGTTTTGTTGTCTCCTTATTGTACGTTCTCGTCGAGTCGCTCACGCTGACACAATCAAGTCAAAAATGAGTTAGGCTTGGTGGAATTACAATCGTTCAAAGCTATATCTATTTCCTAACTGCAAGGCGAGATAGACCGAGGGAGTGGGTCACGGTACGTCTCAGCCTTGTTAGACATGTATATCAAGGACTTATGGGCCTCTTTCCAGGCTCTTTGTATGCTGTGCGTGACTCTTGCTTCTTTGATGTAACTAAAGTCATCCTCCTGGTAGACTTCTGGACCTTACTTCCTCCGGTCTCGTAGCTCAATCTGTATACTATTACCTCGTAAGTTATTCTCGGTTTGGTGGTCTAATAAATTCCTCAACAGAAGACAATCACAGATTCCTAACTTCGGTTCCTTACTTCCTCTCGACTCTGTCACCTCGTATGTTAGCTATGCTTTTCCCCGAAATCCAACTAATACGAAGCCGAACTCAGAGAGTTATCGACCGAGTGCCTTATTTCCACTATCATCACCTTCATGTGAGCATTTTTTCAAATGAATATCTGATTATCATTCAACCAACTCTGAACTTCTCATAGTTCCCAGATGTACTTCGTGTATCAGCTATATATTGGTATGTTGGGTTATCTCGAGTAAACAACGGGGTGAATCAATCCGGCAATGCAAAGTTCAGCGTCTAGGAACGAGACGATGGGGTGTTTTAGGGTCCATTGTATGTGTACAATCTCATGATCACGGATACAACTCATCCGATCTCAATAGTCTGGCTGTGCAATCATGGCATGTGGTGTGTTATCTCTCCCTTATGTTGATCGTGTGCTTAGTTGGCGGTTTAGCTGGCGGAATAGGTTTGGATACAGACTCAACTTCAATCTGATCTCTTTGTAACTCGAGAATTCAGCGTGTGTGACAGCCATGTATATATTTCGTCATGGAGTGCTCTCCAACAGAAGCAAAATTTTCGCTGTAAGTAGCGTTATCGGCATTGTCCGCAAGGGGGTGTTATGACTGGCCTTTACAGATTTTCTTTGGTGTTGCTAAAGGTTTTGGCACCCTCACGGACATACTGGCAACGATGGCAATGTGCCTGTATCTTACTTCCTCCAAGACGGGTATTGAGGAGTTTGTTCTTCTTTGTTGCCGCCTCAATTATCTCTGGTGAACTGATTTACAAGTTTCCTGATACAGGATGAACACCCTTGTCAACAGGGTGATGACATTTGTGATCCATCGAGGAGTTCTAGTGACCCTTATCCAAGCTCTTCTGCTTGCGACGTTTTATGCTGCACCCAATAATTTGTATTGGTGAATGTGCCACTTTGACGCTCATTGGTTCGCCAACTGACTCTTTGGTTTCACAGGTTTGCCTTTCACGTCAATGTCACGAAATTATATGCCAACACCTTTTGTGAGTCGAGCGAAACATAGTTTTGCTGTGCTTTAGTAACTAACACATTCTTAGTCGCAATGTGAGCGCTGCGGCCCTCGCTGACATAATCCAGACAAGGCTGAGAAATGTACTGCAGGCTCAACGGGCGGCAACACTTCAAGGATCGACGCCAACCTCATTTGCCTAACCGAGCACCTTACTTCACAATGGAAAACACCCATACGTATCAGAAGAACGTTTTTGGAAACGAGCAGTCTGACTACGGGACAATTGCTCCGCAGGTAAATTTGAGCTTTCCCATGATTTGCATCAAATCATGCAACACAGCTTATATGCTCTGCTCAGGAAAACCAAATTATAGCCAGCCCAACGTCTACCACAATTACGAAAACAGTGACAGTGGAAATTGCGGATATTTAACGGTTATAGTATCACGACAACGTAGTATGCTGCCAGATTTTTGTAGTTCCCCTTGCATAATGAACGCTTTCGTGATATTCAAAGTACACTCAAAACATTGTTATACACAATGCACACGAGATCCAGAGACTGTTATACACAATGCACATGAGATACAGAGACATGATATCCACCCAATACGTACATTCATGGAAGCACTTCAGTAATGTGGTGGCTATGATCCTGTTTGAAACGGATAGTCCTTATTATCTTTAGATTGCATGACCATACTGGAGAGAAGGATCTGGGAAATGGAAAATCCTGAACAGAAGGCGACCGATACCATACCAATAATGAAGAGCTAACCGCCTTTACACAGAAGGATATCCAGATTACGGATCAAAGAAGGTTAGAGGTATGCCACTTGATGTACAATCAAATAATTTAGATTTCAGGTAAAGCTTCGAGAGTCAGATAGTGTCGAAATTATTGGTATTTACACTACGGCCAGAAGCACTAAGGCCAGAGGTAGCAGTAGCCTTTCCGACAGCAATTGATGAATATAAGGTAAAATACCCTGTTGGAAACACAGGTTACCTCAGGTGACAGTACTAGGCAACGACTCCCGTGAGCTCCAGGATGGAGCAGTCCGTGGCTCCAGCTTGTCATGGCTCAATCACAGGTCTACGCTAAGCACAGAAGTTTCAAGCTGACGTGAGGCTCAACTCTGGACCAGGCTGTCGGGAGGCGGCGAGTTAGCCCGTCGGCAAGTTCTTTCGCAGACCCCAGCAGGTGAAGGTTCTATTAGCTACCTAGAACATGTAAAGACCGTCGTGGGCTATGCCCGAAGTCTATAAAAGGGGAAAAAAACCTCTGGACCAAACATCATGTTCCAAGAAGATCTGGCCGACGCTAAGCTTCTCCGAACTCGGCGCTGATGGGAAAGGGAGAGTAAGACACTATGATGATCTGTTACGTCGTGGTGTGATTCGACAAGCGTCTGTTGTAGATTCTTGCTGGACCAGTGTGACGTCTCCGTATGTTAGTCCAATGGAATTTGATACGTCTGCTTCGATAGTGCACGGTATCCTTGCGTCGAACAAGGCAAGACCTACGAATGGGTGAGTAAGGTCGTAGACTGGAAGTTTTGATGAAGGGTAGTTTGTGGACTCGCAACCATGTAATGTAGTAGCACTTGTGAGGAGCGAAATGTGACGTTCAACCTAAGGAAAAGGCATTTCACTGTAGTCGCAACGTCGACTTAAATGGAGTGAGATTTGGGTGGAACCGGAGTAACAGTTCTCGCTCTTACTAGACGCCAAACATCCAAGACTTCCTCAATGATGGGTACGAGAGTTGAATTTTCATTACCACCTCAGGTCGCAGAAGGCTATGCATGATTCGGGACTGGCTTCTCCAACTGTGCTGAAATCATCGGGTCCATACTGCCCAGTTGAGTCTAGGAAGGATATTTTTTTGCTGAAGAAGGCGGTTTCGGTGGCCTCGGCCATACTAATCATAGCTTGCTTCTCGAACTGTCGCGCTTAGTTCACGATGGATCTAGAGTTGCAATACCGTATCAGAGGGCTGAGGACTGCTTTTGAGATATGCATGTGCTGAGTTTCGAGACTCCTTAAGCCAAAATCTGACACTGTTTGGATCGGATCCGAGAGTGACGAAAGAATTGACCGAAAAGGACCGGGATAAAACGTGGCAGTGTCGACTCAGAAGCTCAGAAGCTGTCAATGTCGGCCATCGAATGATCACCAAACTGCTGCGGCGAGCCATGTGCTTGCGACTTGACCTCCAACCATCAACCAAACGCTAGGCAAGACTGCGCTAGTAGCACTGAGCATCCCTCCTAAAGATGGATTCAGACCGCCTCAGCAGAGGATCAGAACGGCATTTTCGAGACTCGACTCATCTCATTCCATCGGTGGGCTCAGGTGGCAAGAAGGTGCTTCCATACGTAAGTTTTGTAAGCTTCTCATGCTATAGTACTCACATTTCTCTATAGAACCCTTGGTATATGTCATGGTTCGTTGTATTGGGGACGCCATTCGTGATCTTAGCACTGGGCATAGCGCTCGAGGCTGGAACGATAGTGTCGTCAAAGCAGGGCGGTGAGGATGGTTTAACGGAGGTGTCTGATAACTGCTGCTGACTCTGCAATAGGTTTTAAGGTTCCACCAACGAATGTTTTTCCTTTAATTTCTCCTCAATTTCTCGTCGTGCGTATACCACCGAGTTCGTCTGAGTATGGCTACTCAAAGCCGTTGATCTCAGTCTTTTGTACCCGTCATGTGAGTGTGTCTTTTTCCAGAATCATAAGGCAGCGTTTCAACGACTTCGTCGATCTCTAGCATCATTGTGCCTCTTGCCTTCATGTGGAGAGAAATAGACTGGGTGGTGAGGTGGTTGCAAGTATGACACAAGAATTCTGAATGAACTGTTCTGACCTGATCCAAGCCTTATATTCTCTTGTGGAAAGGAAGATCGCCTGCTGAAGAAAGTCTACTTCTGGATTATGTGCGACATTTCTCCACAGTTCCTCGTTTGTCGTTCTCTAATCTGTCCTTGGTAGATCATGCTTGGGTATTTATCTAATGTCTTTGTCTAAGTCGCAACTTCTGAATTCGACAAAACCGGTAGCCCCTTTTTAGGATTGTTTCGAGCTTCAAAGTACAAGCATCGAATTGTTTTCTGGTCTTCAGTCACGGCACTTGCAACGTATTTTTTCCAATCTTTAGGTACGAGTAAATCCCAGAATTTTGGAATTTAGAAGCCACGTACTGACTACAGAAATTAGCTGGAAGTATCTTCCAGCTTCGACAAAAGGAACAAGACTACTGTATGGTTTCTCTTCCTGATTCGATCACCTTATTGATGTTTTCGCAGCGATTTCCGTCACTAGCATCAAGGACATAGGGCTCATACCGGATGTCAATCAGCTGAACGCTTTCGTCGCAGCTGCCGGGTTTGCTGAAGCCGCTATCTACCAGGGGCTTCCAGATCCTCCATTCATTCTTCAGGGTTGGGCCGTGGCTCAATTCACAGTCAGCGGCCTCGATTGTTCTTTTGTTCACTTTTTTGTTTACCTTGTTTACCTTTCTGTCTCGCAGCTTCCCGCTGATCCTGGGCTCAACGGGACAGTGTCGGCCAACACCACCGGTATTCAGACTGCAATAAATTGTGAAAATCCTATAGATACCAGTCTCAATACTACAATTCCAAATTCATTCAACCTTACCTCGCAATCTGTTGAAGGATGCACCGTCAATGTGACTTATGATCCAATCGTGAGCTCTCACGAAATTACGTGTTCTACGTTCTACCATGACATGCAGGTTTCCTCGATACAATTTGGTGTACTGCCTGTATCATGCCCCGGTAGTACAACCAACATCACTTTGCAACCTGTTATGTTTTGGTTTGTCATTCGATGGAGCCTCAAGATACTTCAGGTTTTGATGCGTCCTCAGGTTCTTCCATCATAAGACTGATGGTTCGCCTGAAGTGAAGACGGTCTTTTGTGCACCTTCGATCAAGGCATACAATGTTGTTGCATCGATCAACCTCAACGACAGATCCCTTGCCAGTGTTGTTATCGAGAACGAACACGTACCTCCCAATAATGTTACAGGAGATCTACTCGATGGGCAGGCCTACAATGGGTCAGTCGATCCACTCGAGTTCTTTATTTTCTCGCTCATCGAGGTTGTACAGGGTTATCTTCGATAATAGTACGAACCCATTCATTCAGGGTCGATCACTGGCAACAAAATCCAGCGTGTCGGGAGCCATCTTTCGTTCTGCCTCCCAAATGCCCGGTGGACCCCAATCGATATTCGATCTCCCCAATGGATTCTTGGACATTACAACAAATGTCTATGTACGTTATCAGGGTCATCCTACGCGTGTCAACTTTAACCGCTCTCTCGTCAGACCCAACATTTGTCTGTTGTCGCTAAGTCCATCTATTTCGTTGACGGCAATACTACTTTACCTGCGAAAATGACTTCGCTTGTTCCTGTTCTGTGGATAGAGTGCGTCTATCTCTTTCATCTATATATGCTTCAGAAAAGCTAACTCACTGGGCCTCTCCAGTCCCTTTCCTGCCCATATATTAGCGTGGTCTCTTATACTAGTTGGGTTTCTCGGCATAGTCCTCCAAGTTCTCCATCAGCGCGAACGACGAAAAGTGCCTCTCACCACACCACCTGGGAGTATCGGTGCAGTGGTATCATTAACAGCACGTTCTGGATTCGGAGAGCTCCTTCTTCCATATGACGACGAAACAACGCTGCATCGAAAGTTGAGGGGATTGACTTTCCGTTTGGACAGACGGACAGGTGCTATCGTAGCTGATGATGTCGAGATCTACGATCATAATTTTGGCGCGGATGATGCAATAATTTCGCTCCTGGAACGGAGTCGGACCGGGGATCAGACGATCTCCTTCGCTTCATCCACTGACTTAGCATCTCAGGCAGCTTCTGGCTATCTGCCTTGGAAAACGCCCTACGATCGTTGAGGTTCAAAACATCTTTTGACATCTTTCGCGGACTCTGTATGTATGTACTTAGATTATATTCTACTGTTGCAGTTTAGTTGAATCGTTGAATTACGCGCATCTATTTCAAAAACGACGCTTCCCGTATACTTACTGTATTATAGTTTAACATGGAGGCGGAAAGTAGTGTTGACACCAACAAACTGAAATGACCCTGAAAAGGACAGGGAAATCATGGGAAAAAATCAGGGTCACTAAATAATGACAGTACAGACTTATGTACAGCTGTCATGGAAAATGGTCCCACTCACCCATAGATGTATTGTTGCCAGTGTCCCGAAATTCTCAACGATTTTATTGTGACTTGGGAAGTGGCGAGATCGACATCAGATATTTACGCAGCCGGTTTTATGATTACTGGTTCAATGTATGATATCTTGTCCCATTCAGTTTCGAATGTGTATATGTATCATTATTATGCAGATAGGAGCTCATTGATATGCTTTCGTAATGGGATGTGGAAGCAACTCTTGGCCGAAGAGAAGCGCCCACGATCGAGAAATAATGCCAAATTTTTCGGTTCGGTAGTGGCCAGATTAGTGGCAGATTGTCCGAATGATGATAGATGATGAGGCTACAATAGCTTGTTAGTCATGTAATCTTAACAAGAGATTAATGGAAGCATCTGGAGTCTCCGACCTCAGCGCTAAGGACAGCCCGAAGAGAAAACTGAAGGGTGTGAGTCGTGTATAAGTTGCGCGAAAAAATAAAATGACAAAGCCAGTTTCCGTGCCTTTCCATGCAGACCAATATCATCTTCAAGCTTGAAAACTGCGCAAACTTCCTATTGACCCTGTTCGGAATTATGGATCCAAGGAGGTATATAAATCTGCAAATGATTTGATGGAGCTGCCAGTGGATGTCAATAAGAGCTCCGATATCGTCGAGGTCTGTTTTGGGGACTATCAATCCATGTCGAATGTCAGGTCTGTACCCTTGAGATTTTTCTATGTACTATATATACTACAGGGCCGAATTTGCTTCTTTCCTGATGACAGGCCCGGCGAACAAGCAAGGCCGACATAGCATTTGTATAAAGCCCACTGCGTGCTGCGCCCCACTTTCAAAACGGCCACTTATTCTCCAGGATTCCCAGCTTGAAAAAATCCGCCCAATAATCATGTTTCTTCGCATCCCTGCTATGTTTTTGCTGGCCTTGCTGGCGTTCACTATGCTTGTGTCCGCTGCCACCATCACGAACACCGTTGTAAGTGTTGAGTGTGTCTCTTCGCTTGTAATATTATTACTCAGTCATTCATTCTATTCGAATCTAGCCGGCTCTGGATCCTACTTCGCCTGCTATGCCTGCAAGCCAGTGCCCTACGGGACATACCAAATGCTGTGAGGCCTTGGAGCGTGTGAGTCCTGTCCTTGACCTGTTCTGTCCACGAACCGACAGTATATTTAACCGCCTAGTCCGATGGAAGTATCGTTGGCTCCATTCTCGGCCTGCTCGGCGTCGTACTCGAGGGAGTAGAGGCCTTAGTGTGCGTTTCCAGCTGTCTCTTGAAAGAGCTTTTCTAGATCCCTTCCCTTTCAGTGGTATCCATTGTGTCCCGATTGATATCCTAGGCCTTGGTCAGAATCACTGCCATAATGAGCCCGTATGTTGTAGCGGTCAAGACTTCGTGAGTCCATCTTTTTAAGGCTTCTACAACCAGTTCTGATGAATGAGATTCAGGATGGCCTCGTTACCATTGCTTGCGTGCCTATCAACGTGAACTTATGATTGATACTGATAAGATTGGCGGCCTTCCGTCGGAAGAATTGGCCGGTCCTTTTGCGGAAAGAAGTCGACCAGATCCCATAGCCTTTCAGATCTCTTCTAAAACATTCGTATGATGTATAGTTGGATGTACTCTGCCAGACCGTGTCATGAGTTCACTGAAATTGTTGTTTGCCATAGAGCATGCGTGCAGGCCAGCAGTACAGCATTGATGTTAGTAAGGGTGTGTATACCTATTAATGAAATGTTCTCTGAGAGAAATCATGAGGAGGCCCCTTTATCTGTTGCCACCATGTGCTCCACTAACACTGGAAGCAGCGCCCGAGCCTAACACGTCGGTCCCGCACCTCACCAATACCTTTAACGGAGAAGAGCCAACAGACTGATTGCACGGCCCTCCCTTCCCAGTAGGCAACCTGGAGAAGAAACTCTCCACGAGCTTCCAAAAAGTCCTACATAGCGAGAAGCTGAACTTTCTCGTACGTTTCCCTTTTTGGCAACCTCACTGACACAATAGAAAGTAAATTAAAGGGCAACTACACCGCCGAACAACGCCGAACAACGCCGCCCCCAAGATCTCCTATTATCGAACACTCTCGAGGTTAAGCCTGGAATTGATGTAAGCCAGTGAACCCCCCCAAGGCCGTTGCCAAACATTGCCATTGATTCACCCGTTCGACCATGCCGAACGTCATTGGCTCGAGTCTTCTCTGAATTTGTCTTGTCAACTCATAATAATCTCAGAGGCACATTTGTATATGTTTCAAACTCTATGCTACTGTAACCAGCACACACTTAATGAATAAAGTCAACATTTATGATTTGAACCCAGTGTTGCTGACCTTGCAAGCAGTGTGTAATGCATACATTGACCTTTGTATATCATTAGAATGTTGCCAGAGCTTTTGTTTTAGATAGGTAATGTTGAAATAATCTGTTTTCATTACAATGTCAATCACACACAATCACAATTTAGTGATTTTTCAGTGCAAGTGGTACTTGTCAGACCAGACATTTGACAGCACTTACAACAGCATTACCAGCACAGTCTATGTGGTTTGTGGCTTGGCTATTGTAGTAACAATGGAAACCAGAGTTTACAAAAAGTCAGCAGAGAAACCCAGTAGTTTCTTATATAAAGGGGGTTTCCACATAGCTTCATCCCTATCCATAACACTATGCTTACAACTGTCACACTTGCCTACACACATCTAATGCTGGAACTACACAGATAGATTGGTCAAGACAACATTTATAAAGTAATAAGTGAACATATAACCATAACATCCTAACTATGCCATTATGCCTATGACTTTAAGACAATGCAGAAAAATGCCCCCAACAAAATTTCAGCTCTTGCATGCTTTTTGCTCCTGAGTCTCCTTCACCTGAATCTGACAAGAAATAGATCCATATAAGCACCTGCCAGGGTTGAACATAATTCTGTCCTGCATCATCCCAAAAATGTTACTTACAAGCTATGTACTCCCCCCCCTCCTGCTAAAAACATCCCCAAAACATGACCATCTCCCCAGTACTCTTTCCCAATGATAGACATTCTGACCTCCCCCTATACAGAAAGTATACTACTATCTCCAATGCCCTCTGTTGACAACAGCCCAGTCAGCTCAATTAGGACAATTGGGATCTTGGAAGCTTATGGAGAGAGAGGAGTATCACCCAGGAGTATTAGAAACAGGGTTGCAGAATGCATCATATTCAACCTGGTGAAGACCCTACCCAATGGGTCACCTTGCCTACCCAGAGGCCAGGAGTTTGACTCCACCCTGGGGCATGGTATGCACTGTGCCTGTGGGGAAAACACCTTAGACACCCCAGTGGGTTCTTTCAACACCACTGGAAAGCCACCACCTGTCATGTGCTCTTAGGAAGGTCCTGTTGGTCAGACTGCTCAGAGAATGCCTCCAACACCATCAGTACATGAACCTTGATGATGCAATGTGACTACTGATCTTGTGTCCAGACAGAAAAGGAAAGGGTTCTCCAGTGTGGTGAATAGGGAGGGGTGAAAACTGTAACCCTGTTGGACCTGTCGTGCCATAGTATGGGTTGGTCCAAGAAAAGGAAGGCCTCAAGACATGCTGGGACTGGGCTGCCAAAGTACTGCATGGCCTCCTACTGGTGATCCAATTGTTGATCTGACCTTTATGGTGGGAAGATGGGCTGGTTGATCCTAGTCCAGTAATCTCAAGAAACCAGTTAGCAAGCACTTGGCATTGTGCTGACTAAAAGAGTAGGGTCAGGGATCAGGGACAGAAATATCCATGGCCAGGTTTGGAGTGTTACTGGCAAGCATTGCTTAGATGTAAAGCAGGTATTAGTAGGGACAGCATGTTAATGGCACATAGTACAGGACTTATCAGGAGGGCAGTATGAATACTGAAAGGATCAAACTGTAGTAAAGTAGCTATGGGGCATAACTGGCAGGCTTGAAAAGGCCTCAGGCCAGAGTATCTTATGAAGTGTCTGTAAATCTTGCCTGTACATAGTGCAGTGACTGATATGGGGCCAAGCCCCAACTGGTCATCAAAAAATTAAATGGATAAAACCAAACCAGACCAAAACAATATGGAGGAAGAGGGTGACAAAGTCAGCATATATTCACCCTCCTTGCTATAAACACAAATAAACTTTACTTAAAAACAAAACTCCATGAGCCAGTTTGTTAGAACCCTATAGATAATGTGTAAGTATTATCCCTCAGAGCATATAACAGACTCTATTGAATACCTATAGATAACGTGTAAGTATTATCCTAGGTACTCATATTTAGTGTTCTGTCTGTAAGTATAGTAGATGTGAATGTACTCTCAGAGCATATAATGGACTGAGGGTACTGCAGAGTATGTATGGAATATATATATGTGGGTGAGTAGGACAAAGCATTTGGTGGCCAATGGCCCTGTCCATTGTATTGTGTCACAATACCCTCTTGTCATATCACATTGTCACAATGTGATATGATGACACTCCAACACAGTCAACCCACACAATTACCCCCCTAAAACAAAATGATCCTTGTTCTAGGTAAGAGACATCAACATCAAAAAAACATGTATTACATAGGTACACATCTCCTGGATCACAGGTGTATCTAGGCTCATGAAGGACAAGCTACAGTCTGTGCTTTTGGCATGGGCCTGTAGCTCTTGCTTATTCCCAGACCCAACCTCACTTTGTTTGGTAGGTCCTTGATATTCTACTCAATGCTTAATCCCAGACCCCACCTCACTTTGTTTGGTTAGGTCTTTGTAGTTCCAACTCAATGCCAAGTTCCAAACCCAACCTCACTTCAATCAGTCAGGTCTTTGTATTTCCAACTCAATGCTAAGTCCCAGACCCAATTTCAATTCAAATTGTACATATAACTACACCTTGTTTGGTTATGGCTTTGATTTTGCATAACACCAAATTTTGAACAGTTGAGAAGCTCCCAGTCAAGAAAGAAATATTGAACAGATTTAGAGCCATTATTACAAAATGGCTGAAGTTAGACTGCTTAACAACTGATGAAAAAGAACTGGGTGGGAAGGCAACAAATGTTGAGATAGTCAGAAATACTTGGAGAAATTTCCTGCCTGCCAAAGAACAGCAATCCCCCTTAAGTCCTAGAGGAAGGCAGTGGAATTTTAGTGGGTATAGGTTGAGATGAGAGCTAGTACTGGCTACCAAGTCCCGTACACAGTGCATAAGGGCTTTTCCTTGGAGTGGCTCCCAGACTGATATTGGAAAACTTGCTTTATGCAACATACCTAAGGTTCTAGAGGTTGCATTTGTGAATTGTCTACATCCTACAGAGGTACCATTAACAACAAAGAGAGAGATACGATGACGATATTCAATAACGCGAATGTAAGAGTTAACAATGACATTCGGATAGTTGAACAAGTCGGAAGCGAGTGTATGCTTGATGGTCAATGGTTGCCATCTAGCCCTTCACATGACAGCAAATTCACAGCTCGAGAGAGACGAGAAGTTCGTTGACTTTTCCTTTGCGAATTGGCCCGAACTGGTGCTGCGCCCAGCTTGGGATTCTATGTAGTATCGAAAAGGAATCAAAAGTTGGCGCGAGGACGCCACTCGGAATGTGAATCTGGGTTCGAAATTTTAAGTTCACCCTCTGCCCGAACCCTTCCTCCATTTTCTTGTCTCCCTGTCTGATCAACCCCTGCACGACCATACCTGTCCTCACTTTCTAAATCTTCATGTGAGTACTGATTTCCGTCGGTCTGATGTTTTGCCTCGCGACTTTTGTGCTTTCGCGGTGCAAAATGTGCCACGACACGCGAATCAGGTCGCGTTTCTTTGTCGTACCACTTTCACGTATCTGTGCTGGCAACCACTGACGCCGTTACTCCTAGCATGCGTGAGATTGTCCATCTCCAGACAGGCCAGGTATACGTCTTTTAATATGTGAGTTGTGCTGTTACTGATATCTGGGGTATCTCTGCTGTTAGTGTGGTAACCAAATTGGTGTGTTCCAAATCTCCTGCGTTGATTCTTATTCTGATTACATTTGCCTTCTGCGAAGGTGCCAAGTTCTGGGAGGTCGTTTCCGATGAGCATGGTATTGGTCCCGATGGCTTATACCAGGGAAATAACGACATTCAACTTGAGCGCATCTCGGTCTACTACAATGAGATCGGTGCCAACAAGTACGTCCCTCGTGCCGTCCTGGTTGATCTAGAACCCGGCACAATGGACTCTGTTCGATCTGGCCCTCTCGGGAACCTTTTCCGCCCTGACAACTTTGTCTTTGGACAAAGTGGTGCCGGCAACAACTGGGCGAAAGGACGTATGTATCCTCCTGATTTTGATCTTACTATCATGTTGATACAATTGGAAGACTACACCGAGGGAGCCGAGCTCGTTGATTCCGTACTTGATGTTGTTCGTAAGGAGGCTGAGGGAACCGATTGTCTTCAGGGTAAGTCTTGTAAACAAGACTAGAAGGGTTGCTGTTGACGCGTTGTATGCATATCATAGGCTTCCAAATTACCCACTCACTTGGTGGAGGAACCGGTGCTGGTATGGGTACCCTTTTGATTTCCAAGATCCGTGAGGAGTATCCCGACCGAATGATGTGCACATATTCCGTTGTACCCAGCCCCAAGGTATCCGATACTGTTGTTGAGGTATGCATTCTCATACTGCGCTGCGATCGTCACTCATATTGAACCCTCAAGCCGTACAATGCGACACTCTCCGTCCACCAGCTTGTTGAGAACTCCGACGAAACTTTCTGCATTGATAACGAAGCTCTTTACGATATTTGCTTCAGGACTCTCAAGCTCTCCACACCCACATACGGTGACCTTAACCACCTTGTCTCCATCGTTATGTCTGGTATCACGACCTGCTTGCGTTTCCCCGGTCAGCTCAATTCCGATCTCAGGAAGTTGGCTGTCAACATGGGTAAGTCTACTGAGTCCCCAACCACGCTTTTGTTGATATTACCTCTTCTAGTTCCCTTCCCTCGTCTCCACTTCTTCTTGACTGGTTTTGCTCCTCTTACCGCCCGGGGCAGCCAACAGTACCGTGCCGTCACCGTTCCTGAGCTCACACAGCAGATGTTTGATGCCAAGAATATGATGGCTGCTACTGATCCTAGACATGGTCGTTACCTTACCGTACGTCCAAACTTTTTCTTTTTTACCTTATCCTCTATGGACTGCATGACTCAACTATGTTCTTCAGGTCGCTGCTGTCTTCCGTGGCAAGGTTTCAATGAAGGAGGTTGAGGAGCAGATGCAGAACGTCCAGAGCAAGAACTCTGCCTACTTCGTGGAGTGGATCCCCAACAACGTCCAGACCGCTCAATGCGACATTGCTCCCCGTGGTCTTAAGATGGCCGTCACCTTCCTTGGTAACTCTACCGCTATCCAGGAGCTGTTCAAGCGTGTCAGTGACCAGTTCACTGCCATGTTCAAGAGGAAGGCTTTCTTGCACTGGTACACCCAGGAGGGTATGGACGAGATGGAGGTTTGTTTATGACTGTTGACTTGTCTGAGCAATCTTTGTTGATACCGTTCCAGTTCACGGAAGCAGAGTCGAACATGCAGGATTTAGTCGCTGAATACCAGCAATACCAGGATGCCACGTACGTTTGAACTTGCTGTGGCTTGTTCTCCCACCTGACCCACTTCTCTGTAGCGCTGAGGAGGAGGGTGAATATGAAGAGGAAGTTGTGGGAGAGGAGGAGCAGTAATCTTCTTCAGCCATCGTCATACCCTTGCATACCCCTCCAAAATATCAGGGCTCTTCGCTGTCTATGTCTGTCTCTTACTCTATCCTCGCAGCTACTCTATCGCACGCTTTTACGACCTTCCTGGCTTTTTGAAATTTACTCTTGTCGATGTTCAACATATTTCAGTTCTGTTCATCCGGACTGAATCGTTCGACATTTGACATTTGACTTCTTAAGGGCCTGTTCGGCACGAGATTCAGATTCCGAATCTGTGAGCATACAATTTCCTAATTGACAAGCTATGGTATGTGCAGGCTTGTATCCACTTGCTAAGACTCTAGGTCTCATTATTTCACATGGAATGGTGGAGATGGATTCAGTCAAGGTGGCGGGTGTAGCTGAGTGGCCTGAGCCAAAGAACAAGAAGGAAGTCTAGGCCTTTACAGATTTTGTCAACTTCTACTGGAGGTTTATTCAAGATTTCTCTTATCATGCTTGTCCTCTCTTTGCCCTTACTGACAAGGACATAGATAGCATGGGTGATGGGAGTCTTCATGGCCTCTGATGCACTCAAGCAAGCTATTTGTGAGGGGATGTCAGCTGTAGATGGTCCAAGCCAAAGTCACCACTCATGACCTGACACTCCTATCAGAAGGCAAGCAATGAGTGGGCTGGCATAGAGCATGGCAGGCAAGGGGCAAGCAACAACAAGAGGCAAAGGTGGAGGGTGAGGCAGTGACAAGGGGCAGCACTGGCCAAGCTCACCATCTGGAATGATGGATAAGCCTGGGAACCATGCTATTGTTCAGGCTGGGGCTAGTCTAGCCCCAAGCTTGCCTTATATACTACAGGACTACTAAGTATGACTAAGCATGACTAAACCAATGCAGTATATAGGAAAGACTAGAGGATAAAATATCTTCAGTCCTAGCAATAGCACTGCTTCTGGGTCTATTCACTAGTGGGACTGTAAGCTTGGCCAGTGCAGCCCCTTGGCTTTTGCCTTGCCCTCCACTTTTGCCTCTCACTGGATGCCCACTTCTTGCTCACTGTGCCTCTGGCCAGCTTGCCCATTGCTTGCCAGGACTGTTCATACCAGACCCTCTGGTTTGTTTCCTTCATTCCAAGCTTGCCTTCTATCTTTGTCCTCCCATTCCCTAGTGACAAGTACTTTGGACAAAGGGCTATTCTTTGACCATATTTATATATAGTCATGTGCTGTGAGTCCAGAGATTGAGGCCATTTACAATAGATTTCCATTTTTGGTTCAATCTCTAGAGTTTGCACCTTTGGGTTAGGGTTAAAAGTTTTCCTGAAGCATCACACCTGGCCAGGGAGTTCCTTAGACTTGTTCTCTTTGGATTTCCATCTGCCAGGTGAGTAGTTATGTCCATAGACTCTGTATAGTACTGAATAGACTTTGGATCTCTCTCTACTAGTTGTGTGACTTAGCCACAGCCTCCAGAGGTTGCCCTTACAGCCTCCTGGCTTTATGGTCAAGTTGTGAGTGGTGGCATTGGCATGGACTATCTATGGCTGAGGTCCTCTTACATACACAATGCTCTACTATTGCTTTTCTTCTTGCTCTAGAGTATTTTCTGCATCAGATTGAGGCTAAAACTTGTCTATTTCTTCCATTGTTTTCTTGAAACTACACTCTTGCTCTCTAATCTTGTCTGTTGCCTCCTACCTGCCATGCAGGGCACACAAACAACTGGTGATTTTGCAAGTAGTGTATGAACATACTATAGAAAAATAGTAGTGAGCTAAAAAAGGTCCTGTAAAGAAACTGATCTCTTTGTACTGGTTCTACTTTAGCCAAGCCTAGCTTTTGAGACTCAGCACTTTATCTAGCCATTCCTGGGGCTGCCTAGCCCTTTCTTACTCTGTTTCCATCTCAGCATCATCACCTGACAGATTAGCTGGTCTCTGGCCTCTGGGACCCACTCTATGTTTTATACTTAGTCATATACTTTGCCTTGGCATTACTCATCATTGATTATTATTGCTTATCTTACTCCTATTACATACCAGCCCTTTTAGTCTATAGCTCATAGTCAGTGGCCCCCTCTTAGTCATAAGGTAGTAGTCATCATACTAGCCAATGTAGTATATAGGAAGAACTCAAGAATAGGATATTCCCAGTCCTGACAATAGTACTGCTTCTGTTTCTATTCACTAGTAGGGCTGTACACTTGGCCAGTGCAGCCCCTCACTTTCTGCCTTGCCCTCCTTTGCCTCTTGCTAGATGCCCACTCCTTGCCTGCATGCTGTGTCTTATGCCAGCTTGCTCATCACTTACCTCCTGGCTTAACAGTTAGGATGTGAGTAGCTGGCCTAGCTTGAACTATCTATGGTCAATGCCTCCTTACAGGCCCCAGAAAAAGCCATTTTTAAGATATGAGGTCATTAGATGCTAGCAAAGTACTATGAGTGCTAAGTCACTAGTGTGGAGTTAGTAGGAAGAGATAGCATTGAGGAATTGGAACTGGAACTGTCAGGGGACTGTCAGGGGACTTCCATTTTCCAACTTCCGGAACTGGTTACAGCTCCTCCACAGCTCCTCTAACACCTCCGCGACTCCCCCCAGGCCTGCGGAGATCTCTGGAGTATTGCGGAGTTCTCCGTATTACCTCAGCAACCATTGCTCTAGGGTTAGGATCAACTCTGGTCACCTGTACAGTAGTTCTCATGCCTCCGCTGCCGCTGATGCGCCGCGCCTAGCAGCGGGAATCCTTAGACTTGTTCTCTTCAGATTCCCCTCTGCTAGGTGATTAGTTACAGACTGTATTGT
>JABFYK010000174.1:0-14952 GCA_018849495.1 Termitomyces sp. T123_Mx157
TGTTCATATTGCGACAAAGGAGTGTGTGATTGTGTGAAGTGGTGGCCAGGGTGGCCAGGGACACTTACGGTGGTCACGTAGATCGTAACAGTCCTTTCAATCTGCTCGCATCATCATCCCCAGCAATCACACCTTATCCTCCTCTTCTCCAGACTTTTCCAACTGTTCGGAGATCATCAAAACCCTCATCTCGTCTAGCTAGAAGAAATCTCGAAAAACTCACCTCCGCCAACAATTCAAAAATGCGATCCGTAGACTCCTGATCTCCCTCATGATACCCATGCCTCTCCAACTCATCTGTGATTGCCCCAAGAATCTCCAGCCGCTTTTCGTGCGTTTCCCGCTCGGCATCAGAGAGCTGCGGGTTGGCAATGAAGTGTCGGTACTATCATGATGAGGTGTGAGATCGATGGATTAATAAGTGAGAGAATGAGACTCAACTGATCCCATAAGCCGAGTGCAACGTTCGTACAACACAAACTTACTCGTCAGCAGTTTTATCATCATGTTTTGGTAAATGTCTCCAAAACTTCTGGACACAGGAGAATGATCACTCAACACATCCTTCGCTTTCCCCTTATTCACTTTCCTCTCCCAAAATCTACCGCTCGTCGCATCTTCCTCCTTATCGGCCGCCCACGCCGCTCGAAGTATGGTCATAGACTCATTATCTATTTGCCAGTATTCTTCTTCCTTCGTACCGTTATCATGGAGGTTAGTATCCAAGCTTATACTAGCTTGCGAGATCAACTCATGCGAAAAGTCATTCCCTACACCCACACCCGATTCTTCATCTTTTGGAATCTCCTCAACCTCTTGAATTCGAGTTCCGTACTCATCGAGCGGCAGAAGGCCCCGGAGTTTCGGACATTCATGCGCATGAACATGAGTGCTGGCATGATGCATCACACTCCCACTCCCACTCCCGCCAACGCCCAACTCTAACCCAGATCCTAGCTCCGAGTTCATCTCGAAGCCTGATCCCAACCCTAAGTCAAAGTCCGACTCTTCTTTTATGATCCTCTGTAGCCTTGTTTCGTACTCGGGGGGAATCCCATAATGGCTGAAGGTGGGTAAACCTAACAAACTCCCACTCCCGCCTACATCAGTACCAAGACGTGCTGCAACTGCTTCAAATTCCGAGCGTTGCAGCATTTCCGCAAGAAGCGCGTCGTATTCGATTTCAGACAAAACATCACGCTCGTGCTGCAACTCGGACGCTGACGCATCACGAAGGAAGTTGTCCATTGGATCACTGATGAACAAGCCTTTCGATTCATTCTTGGGGAACGGGTCATGAACGTGATGTGCACCACCCACACTTGCACTTCGGCTACTCCCGTTACTCTTCTCTTTCTCTTTACCCTCCATTATGATTATTTCTTCAATCTCCGCATTAATCTCATCTTCCTTCATAATCATCTCAAAAACTCCCTCCATATACGCCGACCCTTTCTCAAGCAGAGTATCACGTTGATCAAGTGTGGGATCAGGTTTGAGTCTCTTGTTTGGATTGTTAACTGTCAATGCGATTGAAACACGTTTTCCTAGCTCGGTGGTGCATGTGACGTCTAGGTTCGCAGTTTCGACTTCGGCTACGCTAGGGAAAGTTGGAAAATGGTCATTCTTGTGAGCATCCCAATGCTTGTTTTGATCTGGTCGATAATGCGACTACGGTGAGAGCGGAACAAGAAGACATAGACACACATACCGTCGCAAGCAGCTTTCTCGTGGTCTTTCTTTTTCTTCATGGGATCTTCCATCCTCTTCGTCAGATTACTCGAAAACTCTTCATTGAATGTGTTTTCGTCGATTCCTGGAAGGAGAACAAGACTCCTTCCTGTTTCTGCACTTGTACCCATTCCACCGGAAATCGGGGCTACACAGACACATGCGTTGGTCAGTAGGGGAGTGGTGGAGGTTGTTTTTGATGTGTGGATCGTTGATGTATCCAGGTTTGTCGTCACGGTTGTGCTAGTTGCTGTAGACGCAGATGCATCCGAATCTGGCAGGGATGGTAAGTTGAACTGAGCGAGGACAACTGTTGTCAAATCGACAAGTTGATTAGTTCCAGTAGATTATGTAGCAGAAAAAAATACCGTCGAAACGATGGTGATCGTCGAGATCGTAGTCCAAGTCAGGAAAAACGAATGGAGATTTGTTTTGTTCGTCGGTTCCTGTCGACGTCATTGTCGTGATCGGGGAGATCGACATGCTTTTGACAAGTTTTCTAGCGTGCTGGTCTCGAGAAGGAAGAAATCTCAAGTCAAGTTCAGCTTGCACGTTCAAAAACCCTGCCAAACGGGCCGCCACCGTCGCCGTCGCCGTCGATAGGTCACCCTGCCAACAGGCGCGTTCTTCTCGAATTCATTTCCTCTGAGGTCACAGAAGGCTCCGCGTAGAATCAATGAATGCGTACAGCAGCTTAGTGACTCGTGAAGGAGTGCAAGTCAGACTAGTATCTTGGCCGGTCCATCGCATGTCCTACTGCAAAGGGTTTTCCAAAAGTTCGCTCAACCCACCCCGTCTCGCGGAGCTTTCACGTGACGTGTCCGGGAGCAGCTGTCGATTTTGGTCGTTGTACAGCATTATGTAAGGGGGACAAGGTTCCATTAAAAAACAACGCGTCAATAAACTACGTCATTTGCTTAAATGATCATCTATTAGAATTACTCAAATTAATCCTGTAGCGCCAACCAATCGATTGTCAAGCCCGATACGTCGTTTCTCTGCCCGTATTTTTGCCCCCTGAACCTCTGCTTAGATTGTGCGGAAGACAACAGAAAAATGCAATACCTTTATCTCCGTATGCAGCTTGTCAATCTCCAACATAAACCAAAAGACACGGACGCCGTGTCCAGTACAGATCAAATAAGTTTCTTTCCAAAGGGAAGGCACGGCTACACTTCCCTCGGAGAAGTCTAGTAACCGACCTCTTAGACTATAAATACAGACTTTTAATAATGCAAGTGATAGCAGTGGGGTTACAACTGACTCTTTGAGCGACTTTCTGATTTTTTCAGATTCCGAGTCGCAATTGTCTTCGATCTCCAAAAATTCTTTGACAATGTTCTGCAATGAATCACCAAGTTGTAGAATGGCCGATTTTGGTCGGACATGGTATCCAGCCCCGTATAAAAGATATACAGTGAAGATGAGAATAGTCGCTGCGCCAGATATACGTAGAGGCAAAATAGTATTGAGAGCAGACCAGAAATTCTGGGAAGAAAGAAGGATAAGGAAAGCGGAGGTGAACATAGTATTATGCATGGTGATTGAGAAGGGAAGATGAAGAAGGATTGTTGAACGGAGGAAAACATCGAGCTGATGTGTTTTTATGTTTCCGCCATGGCATCCTAATATGGAATCTTTACACGCATTTGCTGTGTCAAGAGAACCGACCCAGTTCACTTCCGGTGAGACTACATCAGCAGGAAGCACTAGCCGGCTCACTCTCGGCGTACGCGTACTCAGTTAACTTCCAATGGTAGAACTATCAGAAATTTTGGAGAGACTACATCAGCAATCAGCAGGAAATGTCAGCCGGCTCATTCTCCGCATAGGCGTATACGGTACAGGGGAGGGTCGAGGAATTCTGTACATCTCATAGAAGTGGTACCTGTCTGGGGAACGGGCCTCCGTGCACATACATAACATACATGACAAGAGGCTTTTTCCTATTTTTTTTTTGGAAAAAGGGCCTTACTCAGTATGATCATACACATGACATAAGGTCAAAGTCATCTAAGTGCGAAAAGCAGTGACATGCCCAAAGACCAGGTCAAAGCAATCAAAGTGGCATAAATGGATCGAACAAGCACACAAACAAGCAAACAAACAAGCAAGCAAGGTGACAGTCCGCCAGAACGGAGATGGGATGAATGCGGCACGTGTTTAGACAGTCGCGTCACGATCACCTGCCCTTGGACATCCTTCGCTTCCTCCACTTCGTACGCTATACCTCACACGAACGCGCTATACAGCGCGCACGTTATATACGCTACTAGCTATTTTCACTTGCCCACCCACCCCCTCCTCATTTCCCATATCCTAATCATACTATTCCTACTTTAAATACCCACAGAGTTGCATTTCGTATTTAATCATAACATTCTCCATTACAGACATTTATCGGAATGCATGAATGATAATTCACATCTCTTGACTCCCTTCCACCTATACATTATCAAGATCGTAGTATTCTAGAGTCGTGTCATCATCGAATGGGGCCCCCTATTCGCCGATGCCACCCCTTGGTTCGCGTTTTTCGCGGTCCGATGCCCACTCTGACTCAGTGTACCGCGATGATTATTAATGTATCTTATTAATGTATCTTGCTTATTCACAAAGTCCAATTTTACTATGAACATGACGCTGAACTGGATCAAACAAACCAAATGACAGATCAATCGACCGGCTTTGGTCACTTGATCACTTTGACTGGGTTGACAGTCCGCAAAAGGGAGGAATTTGAGGAGGCCAGCTGATATAGAAACACGGAATGGCTCATTCATAATCATAACGAAACTAAGCATTTAGTACACCCCCTTTTGCGCCGTCACCTATATATCTCACTATGAGACGGGACGCGGAGACGGTGCCGTTCATCCTCTTGATGTATCTCTTCCTGGTTCTCGACTCGTTCTACTTACCTCTGAACTCACCTTTGTACTCCCCTCCGTTATCTCTAAGAACTTTTTCTTCGTCCTCACTTTCTTAATCTCGATATCCCCCTTCACGACGCCGCGTCTACATAACTGTCAACCGATAGCTCACGAAGTTCTACTGCCGTATCTCAGTTTGAGACGCACCAAAGATCCCCGCCAACACACCACTCCAATGTATCAAATTGCGTTACGTCACACGTCTCTTTCTGGATCTGGGATGCACACAGAATATTCTTCTTCCACGAGTCAAATTAGCAATCTCGCCGCACTCATCGGTGGGTTGCTTCTGCTATCTGGATTCGACAGGAATTTGAGGAGGCCGGCTGATATAGAAACACAGAATGGCTCATTCAATTATAATCATAACGAACCTAAGTATTTAGTATACCCCCTTTCGCACCATCACCTATATATCTCACTATGAGACGGGATGTTGAGACGGGATGTTGATACGGGACGTCGAGACGGTGCATGTCACCTGCTAATCATACTGCTCTAGTAGACAGAGCCCATGCAAATTTACTCGAGACTTGTTACTTACGTGTCCTCCTTCGAGAATGCATCTCCCGCCGCTTTATCTGGATTTGTCTCGGAATGAGTAGTTTACATTGAAGTTGACAGGGGATGGTAGATCTCATCCCTTGTCATCACTGGTCAACACAGTCTTATCTTCTGACTTCAACTTGCTCGTGGCCTGAGGAGATGTCAGAAGCTGAATAGTCCTCTTCCTATTGCCGTTCATTCTCGTTCTACTTACCTTTGTACTTACCTTTGTACTCCTCCGTTATCTCTAAGAACTTTTTTTTCGTCCTCACTTTCTTAATCTCGATATCTCCCTTCACAACGCCGCGTCTACATAACTGTCAACCGATAGCTCACGAAGTTCTACTCCCGTATCTCAGTTCACCAATGATCCTCGCCGAAAAATCTTCCTACTTCACTACGTACCGCACATGTCATGTACGGCTTCTCCATTCGTCTTAGTCTATCTGGTTCGGACAGATCGAGACGTTCTTCACAGCTCATACGGCGGCTTTGCAGATAACTTTTCACTACTTTAGATCAAACTCATCAGGACTAGTATCGCAGTCATGCAGAGATATACATATAAATATCTAAAAGAAAATAGCTTTTCAGTAAATTATCAAAAGATAGAGGAAAGCGTACCATTGAGATGTTCTCTGAGATTGTGATCGGGTCCTCAAATTGCAACTCGTAGTAGGCATTTCGAATCCAGCTTCAGCAACGGACTCTGCGTGCAGAAATTTACAGAACTTTCTATTTACTTACTGAATACTAGATTTCTGAGGAAGGACACATCAAGGAGACGTGGTCGACTTACATGGACCGAAACAAGTGTGCCGTTACTTGATCAAAAAGGCCGTTACTTGTCACCCACAAGCGCTCGTTGATGGTAAAATGTGTGGTAGTCTCTGCAGCTTTGGCTTTTCGGAATTTTCCCTTTCATCACATGTCATGTGGAAAGACCTAAATCAATCAGGGCACACATGGGATGCAAGACGAACGATCAGAATTGCAGGGAAATACTGCCCTGGTAGGCCTCCTCGCCTCACGCGGGTGCGCTGCTTGAGTCTTTCTCCGGCTGAAAGGATCTTTGGGGGTGCGAACCTGGCGATTTTAGAGACTTGATACAAGGATTCTGCGTCGGGAATATGTGCGCGTGCGCCTTCGCTAGATGGAGACACGGTAGCGCCAGGCATGGGGGATCAGCAGTGTGGTGCCAGAGGGGGAATCCTGCTCATCTAGATTAGAGAAACCGAGCAGTCAGCGCCTTCTTTGAGATAGTTCAGAGCTGAAACTGAGTTGAAACATCGTTAGTGCTTCAAGTTCTCCCACCTCGCAACTCGACTAATCCACCCGAGTCAGCCGTCATCGTAACTACAACGAACTCTGCCAGTTGGAACTTGTTTCACTTCAACTGCTAGCTGCAGTTAAGTGAACGATAGACACAGGCTTAAGAAAAGAGATGGTCAGCCTGGATGACAGGTAGTGCGAACAAAGACTCACTCAGGCGTCATCGGAAACTTATGCGCAAGTTTGCAAAATACACGGAATAGTGCTCGCACGTCCCGCAGTAGTCAATAACTAGATACAAATGCGAATAGGCCAGTACGTTAAGGGAATTGAACGGACGTCTATTCGAAAAGCTAAGAGGGCAAGTAGAGGGCAGAAACTCACATTGAAGAAACTATGTTTACGAAAGTCAACACCCGTCGTAAATTGAGGAACGCAAACGTGGAAGTCGGGAAAATCACACAAAGTATATTCTCCAATCGAATCCCCTCCGAAATGGTATGGTACACGTTCCACGGTATAAGTAAAAGGAAAACGTCAGTAGCTGTCACGAGTATTAAGTCAGTCAAGTTCGCTCAAACAAAGTATAAACTCACCATATATGCAGAATTGAACCCCTGAGAAATCAGATCATTCGATAAACCCAGCCCAGCCCGCATGGGACCTTCCAACGCGGAAGGCTAGCCAAAAAAGAAACGCAGTGAAGATCAAGAGTGCTGCACGGGCCCACGGCGAGGGAGTTGGCCGTTCAAAGCGCGGGTCGACTGGAAACGTTGGCGGACGGGGGCGCGCATCTTCTAGCTCGTGCTCGTGCGTAGGTGGGTTCACTGACTCGGCAGAGGTAGGCAAGCGTTGGTAGAAACTGGATGACATGGTGGGTTTTACAAAAAGGATTGGTTATTATGGTTAATTATGTAATTCAAATTCTCCATCCCGCGACGACGACTTACCGTTTGGTCCACTCTGTCAAATCCATCATTGCTTTGTACTTACTCCAACAAGCCCTGGGACCAACCGCCTCACGCACTGTGCCGTCTCGGACTCTCTGGCAACCGCTTGTAAAAATCTTGGAAAAATCTTGTCGAAGTATCTCACGCAGACTGACGAGAATCGTTAACTATCGCGGTTCCATCTCTTTAGCTCATTCCCAGTGACCATCCGAAGTCTGAGCTATCCGCTACGGTCCGAAACAAAGTTCATACCATAATGCATTGAGTAGCATTCACAACTCAAATTCTCTCCTCAGTTTGAGGTTCGTTTTCTTCATTGTCGTTTGCCTCACGTGCGACGTTGTATTAATGGCGGATTTGAACGACGCGTTGATTCTTCCGAGTACTTGTCTAGAAGATGTTTTTCTGCGCTTCGGTTTGTAGGAACGCCCTCGCGGGGCATCATACGTGCGTTTTCGATCTGTATACAAGACAATCATCAGCGGGTAGACGGCTCATCTTGGTCTCCCACAATTGAGACTTTCTTTCATGCGCTTATAGGTTTTATTTCCCAGAGATTGCCAAAACTACAAGGACTCAGTGTGCATTATCCTTGTATTCTTCATTTCAGGTGGCCTCACCTGTGGGTATGGATGAGTGACCTGCATCATGATCTATCCATACTACACTCCGATCCAAAGAGCCCTTAATTCACTGCCTTCGCATATCTATCTATGGTCTTCTCATTCTACTTCTTTCAAGACTCTAGCTGGACTACAACGTGAATTTTCCTTGCAGATCATTAATTGAGTGATGACGATGTTTTTAATGCGGTTGTCCCACTTTGATGGTGTTGGAAACTCCCCTCGATTTGACTTGCTTTGGATAGTTCAAGTCGACCTTTAAACCGATTCAAATGGGTACACATGGGAGGTCACCGTATACTAAATGCGTATTACTGGTTGGTATACAGAATATTGAGAAATATACGCTCCGGATATCATGTCATGATGCTGATAGACTTGTCGATGTTGCACCTAATTGATACTATAATCTTCCACAGTCTCCTTGTTATGGGATACTTATGTGAGCTATCTATCAGTTCTATATACACAGTCCGCGGTTCAACCAAGCTGATAATACCTTTCAGATCGTGTTTCCTTCCGATGGCAATTTGGAAGCCGACCTGCACCTTGACCAGTCGGATCCACAACGAACAACAACATTCTTGGCCAGCACTACCTCGAAAACTTGGGTGAGCTTTGCCCCAGTGATAACTGTCGCTTCTTTCTATTCGAAATACCACCATGAGGCCCGATTGAAGCAACCAAATACCTATCTCGAACCCTTCTTGGGTCTATAAATAATTGAATATTCGGCCTGGTCACTGCATCTTCGCATTCTTGACTTGTACGTTAGACAAATTGAACGGCCCATTCCACCGTCAACTTTCTTTCAAAGCGTTGAGACCGTCGTACATGCACTTATGAGCATTTATGAGCATTTACATGGTGGCGGAAAGCGCCAGCCATCGCGTTTTCCAAGATACTATCCCTATTCATTGGAACAACTTATGGAAATGGGTAAACTTTCTCTATTGTAATCTTCCCCCAGATGATCGTCGCTTGAAAGTTTTTGCTCATGGCATTCTCATTGAGGGTTATTGCTTTCTTTCTTCTTGAAATTCGTAATACCATCGTCATGTCGACAAAAGGAATATTAAAACTGGTTGTCACATTGTGGATTCGGTTTGTTGGATCGCCCACAGGACTATGGAAAAATTCCATCGCGTATTATCAATGTATGTCAAGCGCTCGCAACTCTTTGCACTTCCCTTGATCCTGATGTCGGGGGATTGAACCGGACTCCGGTTGCTAAAAGCCTCTTCAGGACGATCCAAAGGAGTTTTCATGGTGGCACATCTTGGTCAGATTGTCTTCCCTGCATTCTTGATGCCCATACGGCAATATGGTGGTCAGAGCCCAGATTTGCATAAATCTCTTCCAAGGGAAAACATTTCATATCTGCGGCGCTCTTCGGTACCTCACACCCCTCCAACAATCTAACTACGATCTACTCGATTCGTGGAACCGAGAGATGCTGCCTTATTATCCGAGAATGGCATCATCCATTCTTTGAACTTTCTGTTGGTGTATCTAGCCAAATCAGAGATGTTTGACGCCCCGGTCAGATTTTGGATGGTTTCAGGAAGCATTCTATATATAGACCGATCTCACGACGTTGAATCCAAGACAAGAAACAATCTTGATCATTACTTTCCGGGATATACGAGACGAGGGGTTAGAGCCAAGTGGTCGCCGTTGGCGGTTGCTGTTCGTTTTGTCTCCTCTGCCGAAACAGACTTCGACACGGTCAGAAATTATACACCGCTGCGGTAGGGAAACGAGAAGTATAGATAGAAATAAGCCGAGGGCGGGACCTACACGAGAACTGGGAAATACTACGGAGGGGAGGGTAAAAGCGCGAGTATAGCTGAAGTTCGAAGAATGGGGAAGACGGACGGATAAAGTAACAAACTAAAGGGGGAAAGTGTCTATGGAAAGGAGAAAGGGGAGCGAGAAAGATTCATGGAGAAACGGAAGCAAACGGCGAAATGATCGAAAATAATGAAGTGATCGAGAAACGGTGTGGCGAACGGGAGGGAAATGGCAACAAGGAGAGAAACCGAGGAAAGAGAGAAGGAAAACAACAAATGAATGACGAGAACGACCTGGAAATAAGGTTTGGGTTTTTGACAAATTCTGAGACCGACTGTTGGACCATTCTAAAATCAGGGAAGGATCGACGATCGCAACATCACGTAGTATAAAGTATAAAATGGACCACATGAAAGAAAATAAACTAGTTTTTCCCCGACTCGTTTCTGGTAGACCTCTGAGGTTATATCCACGCAACTTTCTACTTGTGTTTGGTGTCGATTTCTGTTGCTCTTGTCGTCCGGTTGTCTCGTGTCCCGTCGTCTCGATCGTATCTGCACTTGGGTTGCCCTCGTCGAAGGTATCGAGGGAATGCAACGTAAGGATTGGATCGGTGGGCATCGTGTATTGGTGGACTGGAAGAGTAGGAATCCGGATTGAATTCCCTCTCTGATCTCATCATTCTTACGAATCCGGCAAACTTCTTTCTGCTTTCTTGTTGATTCTTGGAAACCTCTTCTGGTATTATCTATTTGCCTCTACGCGTACCTACACAACCGACTCCATTTTCCTCTATCTTTGTGCCTCTCCCAAACAACAAAGGAGTCTATCGACCGCTCATTCCCTCTCTCTCAGGAGGCCTAGCTAGCTTCCACACCGCCCATGTGGGTATGCCCCGGTATGGATGCCAGTCATATCCCAAGCAAAGACTGGCTCAGCGGGATAATCCTCAGTGTATACTGGGTGATAGATCTACAAGTTTCCGACGTTGCGCCAGATCAAAACTCGTCTACTATTGCTTGAAGATCTCTTGAAGGTATGTTTGGACGAACCACCGCCGTGTCTGTAGAACCAGCCGGCCTGGTAGGTATCATGAGATTTGCATTATATGAAACTTACATGCCTTTCGAGCACGCGACCCTTTCGAAAGCTGACACAGAAAAATATCAACAACCGTCAAGCCACAACGCAGGGGTGATTGATATCAGCGGTTGCCGTTTCCGCACTTTCTAGCCATGGTCGAGCTCCGCGGCTAGCCCTAGTCGATGCTGCCTCGACGACAGAAAAGTGTCTCGAGTAGATCCAAGTCCCTAGGTCCCATGACCAATCTCTTAAAAAGTTGTCGGGTATATTTCTAGATGGATTGCAACATATAAAGTTAAACAATGAACTTAATGATCAGTTCCTCAGCTCATGTCACAGTCCAGCAGGCATGCGAGTGCGCACGGGATCTGTGGATCCATAATCCGGCAGTCGCGCACTCTCTCTTGCTAAAAGGGTCCTTGCACAGCCTTGAGACGTCGCGTTTCACTCGCCTGATTGTCGGGCTTACCCCAATGATCCGCAGCACTGTTAGCACTACATAACCTTTCCTCACGCCTCACGGACTTTTAGGAGAGCCATTGAACTGTGTTGGAGTAGGTAGAAGTAGCTTGGGACAATGAGCTTTTCAGCCCTTCAAGGTGTCGACCAGGTCCTCAAGAAAGTGGAGGTCACGAGGAAGCCCTAACGGGTACCTCAGGTCAAGGTGCTGTCAGAAGGTCAGGAGTAGGGTTTGCTGGCTGTTGACTGGTGACTGTGACGTATAATCTGACTGTGTTAATAACAAACAAGATGAACCTGGATATGCTCAAAGAACTTTATATATTCACCTTTCTATCGTACATGTCCGGGGACTAGTAACTTTAGTGATTACGCTTATTTCACTACGTATCGACGCCGAGCTACAGAGATTTGACGAGGTCGGTTCGTATCTGTCCATATACGTAATGAAATCGCGTCAAGAGTGACCAAAATGAGGCATCAATAGCCTCTGCCTGGATAATAGTATGGCTACGGAAAGGCATCAGCTGCAATGTTGTTGAAATGATTGAAGATTATACTGGTACGTAGCCTGCACTTTGAGATGCAGGCCGATCTGGGTAGGGAGACACGAAGAACTTCAGGGAACCAGAGGGATCACCATAGTCTCGACATAATTCGAAAAGCCCCGAGTCTGAGAGAGCACCACCGATGGCATACGAACCGATTTCTGTCGGGAATATCGAGAAGCTCGATTGATTTTCGTCGGGTATACAAAGCTATACCCAGTCATTAAATTTCTTCTTGATATGTAGACCAGAAATCGAACCTTTGATAATAGCCTTTCACGAATAGCTGAACCACTGGGAGCACCACTGATATCTACCATGCGGTACTGCTCCGCATTCGAAGTCACGACAAGACAAACTGAGCCCAAACGCGTCGAAATCCTAAACGAGAGAATATGTCTGACACAAAACCTTCCACATGATCTGAAGCTCCCCGTCAACTTACATAGAGTTTCGTGAACGAGACCTGGATATACAACTTTAGTCAATGATAGATAATATCCAGCACTGTGCGCACATAGTTTAATACCCGGAGGGATGCCCTGATGTGTAGTTACGGGAGAATCAGTCGCTCGTGTAAGACGTATATAAGGGAATTCATACATCAGCGGCTCGTGATCCAAAAGGGTGCTTACACGAGGCATAGGTTAGGAAATTGAACAAATGATGGAGAGATCTGTTGTTGGGGGGTCATGATCGTGATGATCCCTATATGAGAAGAGATGTAGACAATTACGGGGTTTGTGCTCCAGTAGACGTGATGGTGTCCAAATCATCCGCAGAGCTCATTGATGCGGATCCTTCTATAACGTGGAACAAGATCCTTGTATGTCGGACGGGAGCTAACACAGACAAGGGAGTTCATATGGCTCGTGATACACATTCGTAGTGGGCCTTCGGCGTTATACCCGAGTTTGGGCGAATGAGTTCTTTTGGCCGCGACTGGTTGCTATGGTTAGGTTAATCCCTCATGCTCTGCCGGTGACCCTTGACGCTTGGAACCTGAGCTAGACCTTGACAGCACTTGGTGAGATTTTTTGAAAATTGAAATGTCGTTGGAGATAGGAGCTCGAGATGATCAACAACGATAAACAAGGGGGATCTTTTAGAACGCTACTATTGAAGCAGGCTCTCTCTGGCGTTACTACACGGCGAACACGGCGAACCTTGACCATGGGTTTCCGACTTCAAGCTTGGCAAGATCTGGTGGCTCAGAATTAAAGTCATATATGACCCTAGCTTTCATTCTCCCGTAAAATTGAGACACTGTGATGAGTCAATTGTAGCCTCAAAAAGGCACCAGATTGTGTTTCATCATCTACTTTCCTGATGCTTCGCCTTTTTTCACGTCGCGAAGCTCTTTAAACCTCCTGACAAGAATTGGCTTCTTCAGCTACTTATAATGATAAGGCCCGCCGGCATAAATCCCTACCTTATTTATTGATTCTTTTGCTGCCTTGGTACGCTTATACACAGATAATTTCCGGACGAGTTTATGCTGAGCGTCTGAACCTAATCACCAAATCACGTGTGGGCGAGGATCGAGATGTATGTCATCCTTTCTTTTTGATGTTATCACTTGGTTATCACTGACAACTCCGGCCATTGACGTTTGATCATCTCATCTCTCCACTAGCACAATCAGTCTTGCGCAAAGTCAACATGCCATCAGTCAAAATCGGCGACAAGCTTCCCCAAGGGACGTTCAGCTACATCCCTCACACCCCTGAACTTGATGACAAAGTACGTTCGACTAATATCACGTCTTTGAAGTGCGACTACTTATTTACATCTGCACATAAAGCTTGCCTGCGGCATTCGTAAGTAATCAGTGAGATTGGTTGCGTGAACCATACCAATTGCTATCTCATTCTCATCAGCAATCAAGCTCTCAACAGAAGAATGGAAAGGCAAGAAAGTTGTCTTGTTTTCCGTTCCGGGTGCTTTCACGGTACGTCCTTGAGAAGTGATTTCAATCAGGTCGATACGTATCTGATCGTCGCTACTTCCTATCTCTCGCTGTATAGCCCACCTGCCACGCTAAACACCTGCCACCGTACCTCGAGAAGTACGACGAGTTCAAGGCAAAAGGCGTCGATATAATTGCTGTTCTTGCGGCGAACGACGCATTCGTCATGAGCGGGTGGGCTAGAGTCGAAGGATTGCAAGATAAGGTCAGAAATCTAAACACGTCGATTGGCCATCAGCAGCGCATAGAAAGTTCACGCCAACCTTACAGATCTTAGCCTTGTCTGACACCGGTGCTGAATGGTCCAAGTCCTTGGGCTCTGACTTGGCAATTCAAACTCCCGGAATAACTCGTACCGCTCGTTATGCCATCGTCATCAATGATCTGGAAATCGCCTACATAGAGGTAGATTCCCTCATTGGATAGCCATTTGCTAGATGCACTAAATCCCTATCATTGTTAGGTCGAACCAGCTCCAGGTGTTACCGTGTCTGGTGCAGATGCTGTTCTGGCGAAACTCTAGTAGGGATCAACACCAAGGCCAACTCAGTTCAAGCAAAAGAAACTGTAATAGTCGCCCGTGACTTCTACACGTTGTTATGAGGCTACCCTTTGTTGGTATTTAGATTTCTCTACAAGGGATCGAACCGATTCAACAGATAAATACATTACAATAATAGAAGGATGACGACACTATCAAGATTGAGCCCAAGGGTTATCATCGTCATACTCGTGGATCAGTACACGGGCATGGATAGGAGGTGTGCCCGCTCGTGCGATGAGACCCTCTGCAAAGGGAGCTTGGCTACCGTCAGGACCTCTGCCTGAATCATTGACATGCTCCATCCCAATTTCATCGAGTAGATCCTCCCCTGCTTCTACCCTGTCTTCGCCATGTGGTTCTCGGACTTTGATCTCCCCTTCTGTCGTCCGACTGTCTCCCGTGTGTGAAACGAAACCTCGTTTGTACACTTTCCGTATCCCTGATCCTCGGACTGCAGGTTCGCCTTTTCTCCGCTCTCGCGCGTGCTCGTCCTGAGAAGC
>JABFYK010000175.1:0-23403 GCA_018849495.1 Termitomyces sp. T123_Mx157
AAGTTGCATGTGGGAATATCAACAGAGTCATGTGACCATGTTTGGGTATATTTGGGAGTGGTTCAAGTTGGTTGAACTACATCTTGACCTTCAACCACCATCATAAAAGTAGGTACCTTTTGATACAAGACCATTTGTAGGTCAATGAATAATTTATTGTCAGGTTTGTAACTTGATATCAATTTGAGAATGTCCTCAGGTTGACAGAGTTCATCATCAGCATGAATCCTGTCAACCTGAGGATGAGATCAGCTAACAAATGGAGCTTTTCTCATTTATGGGATGTAACAATGAGCTAATCTCTTTTTACCCATGCATGCCAAATTTATAGACTGTATCCTTGGTAGAACTCATGCCCTTGACTGACTACTATATCTATTGTCTCTTGAACCTGGCCTTGCCCTTACTCTTGCCCTTGCCCACATCCACATCCTCCATTTTGGTTTGACATCACTACTGCATCTTTTCAAGCATCAATTCCATTTGATATCTCATAAAGGACATGGTGAAAACCAGTATATACAGATGATGCATTATCACTCCTCCACTGTATCTGTATTGCATGCCTTGATATTTGAATATATATCCCAAGGATCCCTCTGAGATTGTCCTGAGGATGTTCGAAATTGAATTGTCAGTGGGTCCCAAATGAATTGAGCCAAACAATGACATTTTGCACAGGTCACCTCACAAGGTCATTCCAGACCAATGAAAAATAGTACATATATTGATGTTTTCACCATATACAGTGCAGGTATCAGGAATAAGTGGACTCATCACCAAAACCTCCAAAGAGTGATCTTGTTGACAAATGTCTGTATGAACAAGTAGCATTTTATGACTTACAATCATACAACAATCACTCTACATTGCTCCCTTGGCTCCCATTCTCAGAACACTCACTCCTCCTGGCCGTGTATGTATAAGGTTATGTAAGCTAACCTTGTTATCTAGGGCTTCTGCCTATTGCAGTAATTTTGTTCTTCTGTGGTTTCTTTGGTAGGCCTTCTGAGAGACGAGGAGTTACACATTAGCATGTTATAGATGATTTTTAGTCCGTGCTTCATATTTGAGTCGAACATGTATTTTAAGGTTGGTTGGGGTCAAGTTGGGCTTCTAACCTAACAATACCTTTCAGCATGTATCATATCACGTTATATCATTTGAAGAAAGGCAGGGTACTGCTGGTTGCGTAAAGATCCTGAGCCTTAGAACTATATCTTCGGCAGAAGTAGTTCAAGGATCTAGAATTGATTATCCACGTGATCTACCTAGTCCCCACTCTTCCGCAACCATCCGTCAATCATATTCTTTTGTCTTCTGTCCTTTCCCTTTGTATCTTTTTCGATTTATATATACACAATATCTGTAATAATACTTTTCCAAACATGTATTCTTGTCTATGATGATATATTATTCATACTTTACCTATTAAAGGAGAAACTTACCTATAAACTCATTATCCAGTCAGTCCATAATTCATTTTCTTGCTTCTCTTTGCATTATTATAAACATATATCCGTGCTAATAACAAGGTGGAGGGAACACTCATGTGGATTGGATACTTCACATCTGTCATTGCCATATAGTGTGGGATCGGGATAGAACGTAGTAATTCAAGATAGGACGTAGTATTTAAGCATGTTGTCTGTTCAATCTTGATAGCACTTAGTGTGAAATCAGATAGTACAGTTATCAAATTTGGAGTCATCCCAAACATTTGTTCATATAATCATTGCAATACATATGATATATTCTTTTTTCGGACGAGCCACAGGCCTCGTTTTCAACCTGCATTCTAGAATCTTTCCTCCTCCTCCTTGCTCTTCCTTTTCTTCATCTTCATCCAATCTCACCTTCCTTTTCAGCATCCCATCTAGTGCTCCAACCTCTAACCATGTGTGCACAACGAGTAATGCGCTATTTTGGCCGTGTGGTGGTTCCCTAATCTATCACGCAGCAACCCTGTCAAACTATGTACCTAGTATAACTTAAACTTGCATGTCTGTCAAACTCGCCGCTGATCTTCTTGACCTCCGTTCAATTCTCATTGACACGTCATTTCAATTGATGGTTTCTTTGGTTCTAGCGCGCCTTGTTCGGCTTCAATCGTCATCTTATTCGGGACAGCACAAAAATATAAGCCAGGGTCTTGTCAAACTTGTTCATCGCCCGCTGCATAGTTTTCTCCAGCACAGAGTCTCACTATAACAATTGCTATGGATCCACAGAAAGTCCCAGCGTCTACAACTAAACTGCCTCCAGTCATTCCTCCCGATCATGACCATCGCACTCTCGTCTTGTGCTTTGACGGTACTGGAGATCAGTTCGATTCGGACAACTCAAACATCGTTGAGCTTGTTTCGCTGTTGAAGAAGAATGACCCGCATAAGCAGATGGTTTATTACCAGGTGAGGCTTTTTCTTTTGCTTTTCATGAGCAGCGGTCGATGAATGATCGCTAACACGGAATGCCAGGCTGGGATAGGTACCTACATATTGCCACAAATAGCAACACCCTTGACTGCTAAAGTTTCCAAGGTCTGTACACTAACGTCTCGTATTTCAAGTCACAGGTTTAAGCATTCGATAGATTTTCGATGAGATGTTTGCATGGAATCTCAATCATCATGTGATGGGTAGGCGAGGCGCGTTTTTACCGAGTATAATCTGACCGGACGACCACACAGGCGGTTATGAATTCCTCATGCAAAATTGTAAGCGTCGCTTTCAAGAGTATGTCATCTCAGACTTGTTCATCAATCCTCAGATCGGGAAGGAGACAAGATATGTATATTCGGTTCGTCCATCAGTCGCATTACTAGTGATTACATGTGCTAATAGTGATGCTCACCAGGCTTTTCGCGTGGTGCATATACGGCTCGGAGGTCTGTTACTTTTGATATGTTGGCGAGAGTTCATTGATCGATGAGTAATAAATAGCCTCGCGGGCATGATTCACAAAGTCGGTCTCCTTCCCGCCGATAACCACCAGCAAGTGCCATTCGCATATAAGATGTACACACGAACGGACGCTATTGGCTGGGAACAGTCGAATTCATTCAAGCTCGCTTTTGCATCCCCAGCCCCGATCGAGTTTATTGGCGTTTGGTACGTGGTCTGACAATCATTCAGCGGTTTTTACATGATCCTATTGGCATTTTATATACGTAGGGACACCGTCGACTCCGTTGGTCTCATTCCCAAGCGACTGCCTTTCACAACGTCCAATACAAGCGTCAAAATCTTCCGTCATGCTATCGCCTTAGATGAACGTCGCGCAAAGTTCAAAGCCAACCTCTGGAACCGTCCGAACGATCACGAGCGGACCTTGGGCGTGCACACCGTTCGGCTACCAACACCCGATCCCGATGATGAGAAATCATATAGTGAATCTCATCATGATGCTCAAAGGCATACGAAGGTGTCGGCAGATAGAAAACTGGACCACTATGAAAACTTATACTCAGTCAGTGGGAACGACCAAAAGACGGACATTGAAGAGGTCTGGTTTGCGGTATGTCACATTCATTCATTCATTAAAGAAAACCGACGATTGAATGTTCTGTTGTACTCTTATTAGGGCTGTCATTGTGGTATGTTCCTCCGCTAGTAGCTCAGAAGAAACAACCATTATTGATCAACTTTTCCAGACGTTGGTGGAGGTTCTGTCGCCAACAAGACTCGACACTCCCTCGCTCGCATACCCCTTCGTTGGATGGTACGCGAATGCTTCAAAGCCAACACTGGTATCATGTTCGACACCGACGCGCTCCACACCATCGGCCTAGATCCCGCCACACTATACCCTATCGTCCTTCCTCGCCCCCCACCACGTCTCGACGCATCAACAGAATATATGGAAAAGCTCACGCGTCATGGACTCCTCAAACGCCTAGCAGCACATTGGAATCGCAAGGCTAATGCCGCACACAGCGTGATCAGGACCTCAAACAATCATACGGTGATCGACGAGGAGCTCGAAGATCTGAAGGATGCTCTCTCGCCGATATACGACCAGCTACAGCTGAAGCGGGGTTGGTGGATCCTCGAGATCCTACCGCTTCATTTGCGATATCAGAGGGGTAACGATAAATGGGTGAGCAAGTTCAAGTATGTGCTCTCCTTTCTCATTTCGTGCAATTGCCTGACTGTGGCGTGACCCTAGACCGAATAGGGCTGACCCTCGGATCATACCCAAGCAACGCGTTAACGGTGTGAAAGTCCATCGTACCGTGCAACTTCGCATGCAGGCCCAGCCTGCGCCAGGCCACAAAAGTAAATATACGCCCAGGGCAAAGTTGACTGTTGAGCCGACGTGGATCGACTAGTCCTTCTCAGTTAGTCAGACAAACATACATATCATTTGAGTATTGAATCCGAAGCAAAGAAAGTTTTAGTGAGTATATATTAGGTGCCGAAAGTGGCCACTGAGTCCCACACAATTTGTGTGAGAGCATTTCCTTTGAGTGGCTCCAGACTTAGAAATATACCGTGACCTTGAATTTACATGTCCCGGGTCTTAGAGGTTGACTCCCAGTGAAAACTGGCTCTGGGAAGGCCCGAGAGATCTGAAAATAGTTACGATTTCTGAGACGGTCCGGCTCTGCCGAAAACCTTAATATGAGTTATCAGGTCCAGACGCACCAAATTTAGATTCGATCATCAATTATCGCCGCATGGCATGGTTGACAGTGCAGCGCAACATGTTTCCCAACGTTTCTCTCATCATGCCTGCTAGATCTTGCGACTGCAATGTCTGCCGTAGTGCTAAAGTATCTACCACCACTGGATTTTTGCTGGCCCCAGAGTCTGGTGATAAAGCTTCTTGACTTGATCAGGTGAGAGGAATAAACTTGTGATAGTAAGTTAGCAATGTTATTGATAGCAATTGGATGCATTGTGACTTAGATCACATGTGAAATGACCGGAGAAACTGATGTATAATGGACTTGTAATCATTTGCCTTTCCTCTACACCATCACAATCACCATGATGTCAACCAATCCTGGTTTTTTCTTTCCTCCTTCATCCTCTCATTCAAATACTGATACTAACTACTAGTGATTCTACTCAAAATTCAGAATTCATGTAAATTCGTGTCACATTGATATTTTCAGGAATTGCTGACTGGGTTCCCTAATAGCCACAGCAAGGAATAATAATTTGAATTCCTAAGAAGTAATATATTTCTTTTGAAAAAAATCCTTTATTACATGCATGAGGCATTTGGCACCTATGATGCATGGACTATTGATGGACTACTAGCTCTACAAGGACTACTGAACACCACACCCTCCCCATTTTATGTGGAGAAAGAGTGGTCCAGCACTTCCCAACACCATTTAGACCACATCTCCCTGTTGGTTCTGAGATGATGGGTTGGCTGCATTGTGTGTGGGTAAGGCAGGAGCAGACAAAGGCTTGCAGTGGCAAGCAGAGTTGAGGATGAGCAAAGAAGCCCCAGTTTTCCTTTCTTGGAGTCCTTGTGCCTGCTTGGCAACACTCTTAGCAACATTGCCATCCTCATTAGAATCCTATCATGAGTGTTAGGTGCTAGCACAACATAACAGCAACAAGGAAGTTACCTTGTCCTCCTTGACTGCTTTACCCTTGCCTTTTCCTGAGTGCCTAGTCCTCTTTAGCAATGTTGCCAGGCTCTTTGCAATGCCACCAGCTTCCCTCGAGCTGGAGAAATTGTATGAGACTGGTGGAAGTGCAGCGATACCAGCGTGTGACGACGAAGAATTTTGTGTTATTTCCTCGGGAGGCGGGGCTGATGAAGAGCATGGGGCTGGATTTCTCTGAGTTTATTGAGGTATATGGATCGTCCTTCGTGGTGCTTTTTTGTCTTAAAGATGGGCTTGTTGTATAGATTTGGGGATTTAAAGGTTGCACCCGCGTTGGAGATGCCTAGAGGGATTTCAGTCCACAAATGGGGAGTGTTTAGATGATAGACAACTGTGGGGTTGAGGGCGTCGGATTATACTAGCGCTACAGTTACTTATTCTATTTCTATTGGACCCCGCTTCTCTCTCGAAAAGGTATACGTGTGTAAGATTGCTGGGGTGACTTCATCGAGAGATCCATCACCATCCGTGGACATTACCGCTGGTACTCCATCTTCATTCCTACAAAATACCAATTTATATGTACGGAATTCCTCCAAAACTTGAACTTGAAACTCTGGAAAGCATCAACGGAACGATTCACTGTAAAGCAAATAAATAGTCAGAGTATGTCACTTGTAAAAGGGATTGAAAATTCACAGATCTGGCTCGACATCTGGAAGACTGGGTAGATCCCTAAGGCCACTAACAGCTGTGCTACGACTTCGGTCGAGATTCCACGAGCGGACGCGATGTTTGGCAAGGGCAACCAGAGAGCCAACACACGGCACAGGAACGTACATGTCATAATCAGGATCAACGGGCGCAATAGGATCGAGTATTTTCAGAACACGCAGGACCAAGAAATTGCCTTCTGCATGTTGCCGTAACGTTGACCGCTCAAAGCGCACAACAATCCGCCCTGTTGGGAACGGCCGGGGAAATAAGAAAACGCATACACGAACTCAAAATGTACACACCGGTGTATGGAGAAACATACTTAGAATTTCTTTGATCAATCATGAGGCCGAAGGCAAGTCTGGACAGGATTTTATTACGCAGTATGATGCTGAGGATTTGGTTTGGGTGAGACAGGTCCACAATAAATGGCTGTTCCAAGTAGTACAGCATTCGTCGGGATTTGCTTTTTGATAAGGAAAGGCTCGACAGAGCTTTCACGTACTTGGCATAGCCGTCATAGTACAAATGTTCCTTCAGAGAAGCAGAGTGTGCGATTTGTATTGTATCAATGTTCCACGGCTCGCTTTGGAAGAAGAGGTCAATCCCGTTCTTGAATTGGGCTGGGTCGTTGTATGGTGTTATTCGGAATCGAATCTGACCACTAAGAATTGGTAGGAGAGGATTTATGTGCATATAAAAGAAACCATGGGTGTTGGCAGGAAAGCGGATTCCCGAGGAATATCGGATCTCAATTCGCTTTTGTGATTTGTCATGTCGTCCCGTGATAAACGTGGATTGGCGATCAGAAAGAACAACGAAGTCTGAAGGTTGTAGGCGGCATGGGTCTAATGTACTAATCATCCTCACAGCATCAGCGAAAAGCGTTTGTTTTCGGACTTTCGGGGGGTCGTATTGGAGGCCGTTTGAAAGAGAGAGACTATGGGAAAAAATTGACTTATTGTGAAAAGAAGCAAAATATTGACTGCTCACGCGGAAGGTTTGACGCTCGGAAGAAGTTTCAAGGAAGGGGAGTCAAATTGCCTAATCAGAATTTGATCTCGTTTTGTATACTTCAGTAGGGCACCTGGTGCCGGAATCGGATGGTGCGCTGTAGCATCCGCGACAAGTGGCTCGATGGGCTCGACAATTTTGAGGACTCGCATGACAATTGACGTCCCGTTTACTGCAGGCTCAGTTAGTGCTTGTTCGAAGGAAACCATCAGTTTTCCTGGATATTTATCGCATTACACACTGTCAAGAAGTCATCTGCTCATTCCAGACTCACCCTTGAGAATTGTTTTGTTTTTGTATGAAGAATTCGGGAATAGACAACTAAACGGAGGTTGCTTCACAACTCCCCGGGGAGTAAGAATGGCCAGAGTTGGCCTCTGTTCCAAATTGAGCACAAATGGCTGCTCCAAAAAAGCCAGAAACAGGTTTCTATCCCTATGTATGACGACGGCTATTTCGGAATCAAGAAGAAGACCATCTTGGATAGCCAAATCCTTGAGAGGGGACTGCGACAGAACGAGGGGGATGGACCAGGGCAACTCGCCGTCAGGCCTCAAGAGGTCCAAGCCGTTTTTGAAAGACGCAGGATCAGAATTGTTTGTAACCCTGAAGCGAATCTCACCAGTTCTGGACGGAAGACGTGGGTCGCGATGGCAGTAGAGGAAACCTTGACTCTTTTCCGGGAAAAGACGTCGGTCTTTTGCCCTGGCATACGATATTCGACCTGCAGTAACTTGACCATTCTTGAGTACTGCGACGATTTTCTTCTTTACCGTGTTTGAAATGTCAAGAAAATCACTCCTTAGCAGGGATTCCGGATTAAGTGTCCTGATGATAGGCCGTTGCTGATATCGGCTGCTTGTACTAATGAATCTGCGTGTCAAGGGTCGTAGTTGGTGTGGGACGTGGCGGAAAACCATCCAAGTAAAGTTCGCGTTATGCGTTTGAGCCTAAAATTAGAACCTGCGCAGCCTGAGCGTATGAGATATTCAGACACTCGCCGGGGTGGGGTCGTTCTAGTTTCCAGTCTTATTATTAATATTTAGTAGGGTAAATAAATAACGTCATTTGCCTACCATCACAGGTGCTGCTGTCTCTCAGAATGATTGGCCATACTGTAGTACTAATGCGGCACGAGTGACTTGTAGCCAGCGCAACAAATTCCACGCTTGTAGGTGCTCAATACAATCGTGGCGATTCTTTGTAAAATACTTAACCGCACGGCCAATTCTAGGTAGCAGGTAGCAGCCTCATATATAGCGGTTCACGTGGCAAATTTCGGGGTTTGAAACAGGGACCAGAGTCGCCTTACCTTACCTTACTTCAGACCTTTAGTAGTTCTTGACCTTTTTTTCGCTCTCTTATTAGTTCGTAAGTCAGTCATTATCTACTGTCAACCCATTTACCTACTAGCCAGGTTAGAACTTTGCATAACATCCACGTCACATACGTGTGTTGCGCAGTGCTGGACAGATTCACGGTGGTTGTACCGACATACCGATAGCCGCTTTGAACACTGGCATTGCAAGTCGGTGCTGTCGAGCCCGAGATGGTGGCTCCAGCATATCCTAAACCTCGGCGGAGACTAGTCGGTCCCCCCCTCTTGTATGCGATATCGATATTTGCCAGTCTGGGTGTCTTTCTGGTGTGTCATATGTGTCGAAACACAATTCCTTTCCCTGATAAGTAAATGCTAGTTTGGTTATGACCAAGGGTATATCTCTTCCAAGTTTTTAAAAAAATATCGCTCAATCTCGCGCCATTAAGAGTCATGTCTGGTATTATAACCGGGCCCCACTTCATAAACTATTTTGGAGCTCCAGGTCCGATAGAAATTGGGACGATGGTATCTGTCCTTGAGATTGGCGCATTTGGTATGTTCCTCGTCTTTTCCTGATGTTCCTGGCGTTCCTGATTAACAGACCGACAGTGACCTCGGTTGCTGCAGGACGTGTTGGGGATATAATTGGTCGCAAAGGCACGCTCTTCCTAGGAAGCGTGGTTTTCACCTTTGGAGGTACAATCCAGACTTTTTCAGCCGGTTTTACCTCGATGGTAATTGGTCGTATCGTGAGCGGTTTTGGAGTTGGACTTCTGTCGTACGTTGTCACCTTGTAAAGTTTTTGTTTTTCAAATAGATTGCGTGTGACAGGACAATTGTTCCTATATACCAAAGCGAAATTTCGCCTCCTACACATGTGAGTCCCCGCGATAATACATGGATTATCTACTGACTTGAGCAGAGAGGCGCGTTGGCATGTGCAGAGTTTACCGGAAATGTGTTTGGATATGCATTCTCTGTGGTATGTTAATTCACCTCTCGCTAGCCTCTTCTAAGTGAGTCTAGTGGACGGATTATTTCTGCTCCTTCTTCAACTCCAACACTTCCTGGCGTCTTCCGCTATTCCTACAATGTGTCATTGGAGCCCTCCTCGCCGCAGGATCCTTCCTGATGCCCGAAAGCCCACGGTTGCACCGACTCCTTTTTAGTTATCATCATCACTGACCTTTTGGGAAGGTGGCTCATTGACACTGACAAGGATGAGGAAGGGTTGCGTGTTCTAGCGGATCTGCACGGTGGGGACCTGAACCATCCAGCTGCAAAGGCTGAGTTCCGCGAAATAAAAGAAAAGGTTATCTTTGAGGTGAGGTATGTCCGTCTCAATGGAGAATCCTGCTTCAACGAGTAGTTTTAGCGCGATCACGGCGAAGGACGATCCTATGTTGTGATGTGGAAGCTATATAAACGTCGTGTCCTTCTTGCCATGTCTTCGCAGGCCTTTGCACAGCTAGTAAGAATGTCGATCCAATCCGTTGGTGTGTTCTGATCTGGTATTAACAGAATGGCATCAATGGTAAGGCCTTCATCACTCGCCCATTCCCGCTAATGCTCCTTTGATAGTGATATCATACTACGCTCGTGTGTCCTTCGTTAAAGATACCTCGCCTAACGACTAACTTTTACCCTGTCAAGCTCGTGTGTTTGAACGTGAGACCCGCATTTGGACTACTGAGGATGTCTTGTTGATTTTATTTACAGAGGCTGGCTGGATCGGTCGCGAAGCCATTTTAATGACTGGGGTTAATGCCCTTATATACGTTTTCAGCACAATTCCTCCGTATGTACTTTCGCCCTTTCTGCGACCCTTTCCTTGACGCCTCCGTCGTAGGTGGTATCTCGTCGATCGCTGGGGCCGTCGACCTATCCTGTTGTCGGGCGCTGGTGTAGTGCGTATGAATACTTTGCTTAACGAGACACCGCTGATTATCGCTTGTCTAGATGACGCTAGCTCTGGGTTCAACGGGACTCTGGATCTTCCTCGACCTTCCGAACACACCGAGAGCTGTAGTTGTTTCTGTCATAATTTATAACGCAGCTTTCGGATATAGGTAAGTTGGGAATTTCTGTCTTGACCCAGAAATTAATGTTGTCTGCGCTTCAGTTGGGGTCCAATACCTTGGTTATATCCTCCCGAGGTACAGTTTTCTTACACTTGGTTTCATAAGTTTCGTTCATATAACGAGGTGTAGATCATGCCGCTCACTGTGCGCGCGAAAGGCGTCTCTTTGTCAACGTGTACCAATTGGGCCTTCAACTACCTTGTGGGCGCTGCGACGCCTTGGCTCCAAGACGTGATTCACTGGAGATTGTATTTTATGCATGCCTTCTTTTGTATGTGCAGTTTCATGCTAGGTGTGTCATGTTTTGGTTCCTTCGTTGGAAAGCTAGCTCATGGTTTATCAACCGAACAGTGTATTTTTGTGAGTGTCAGACCAATATCATTCCTTTGGACCGCTTCTCATCTATGTGAAGTTTATCCCGAAACAAAAGGGGTACCCCTAGAAGATATGGATGCTGTCTTTGGAGAAGGTCACTCCCTTGCGTATCTCCAGGCTCACATTGAAACTTACTGGTCCCCTTCAGGATCTGACAAGATGCTTACCGAACGAAGGGCTTCCTTTGATCATGAGCACATACCCTTCATGTCCAACACTCAAAGAACACTAGACACCTATCCTCCCAAACCAAGTCCCTCAACGGTGCGCAACGCACCCCGGCGGCTATTAGGCCGCTTCTTCCGACCCCGCTCGCCATACCATCCTGTTGAGAACGATGAAAATGAGGAACTCATGGCCTTGAATGGGGAAGTGATTGATGTTCGTGTTGATAAGCCTCGAGAGACATCGCAGGTAGACTGGACTCGAGATTAGTCGCTTCAATTTTTAATTTATGTTTTACTTGTAATTTTTACTGCACATACTACACTTTGCGTTCATTTCATTATTCAAGAGAATGCTTGGCCATTGGTTGGCTGATTATAACCTTACGTCAACCTGAGGATGGTGGTAGTATCTGCGGTTAATCGTGTCAAGTGAGTACTAATGAGTATCTATCTAGTTGTTACTGATATTTATTTGTCCACGGCGATGTTTTAAGTTTAAAGGTCATCACTAACTTTTAAGAGGCTAATATATATCCAGCATCACGTTAATTATCCTTATAACTGATTCTCTAAAGAGTTCAATCACTGATCTTAGAGCTTAGCAGGCACCCGTTTTACCACCTCCTTCTCGTACTTCTCCACAAGGATTCTCCGCAGCACCTTACCAGTAGGCGATTTTGGAATCTAGAGAGCGGTTAGATATGTCATCTAGAATTTCATGCAAGCATGGATAGCTGACCTCGTCCACGACCTCAATGCCCCCACGCAACCACTTGTACTTGCTGAGCTGCTCCTGATGCCACTTCTCGAGCACCTTAAGGGTGGCTTGGGCACCGATTTTCTTGCCAGCACCGCTCAAGACAACCCAGGCACGAGGGACCTTCTCATCAGAGGTACGGCCATGGCCGTTGACTCCAGCGACGCTGGCGTCCATGATCAGGTGCTGGGGCTCGGCGAGCAGGACAGCCTCAATTTCGACGGGTGATACTTGGCTGCCAGAGACTTTGAGTGTGTCCTATGAATAGAATGGTGAGAACGTTGGACGGAGCCGGTAGGGAAGCTCAACTGACCTTTGCTCTGTCTGCGAAGCTGGAAATGAAAGATTATACTTAAAGGTAAGTTCTTAAATGAAGTGGTGGAAATGACATACAAGAAGTATCCTTCCTTGTTGACGGAGAACTTATCGCCGGTATGCAGCCATCCGTCGATGAATGTCTCACGAGTGGACTTCTCATTGTTCCAGTAGCCGGGTGAGATGTTGGGGCTCTTGAGGTAGAGCTCACCGGGCTCGTTGAACTCCGCTTCGGTTCCGTCGTCGCGAACGATCCTTGCTTCCATGCCCGGCAGAAGGATACCAGTGGCACCAGGCACAAATTTGCCCTTGCCCCCGAGAATACCGGGTACGGGGCGCGTAAGGGCGGCGATGGTCTGTTGCACAAGGTAAGGGAGAGGATGCGGATAAGTAGATGAAAAAGCGTACGCATTCGGACATTCCATATCCTGTGCAGATTTGGATTTAGTGATGTGGGCAAATGACGGTGGTGAGTGAAGAATGACGAACCTTCAACGAAGGTTGCGCCGGCTGGTGCAAGGTCAAGGAGTTTTTGCGCAATGTCTGGGGGAAGGTATGCAGCACCACTGCCCAGAGACTGGACGGAGCTGAGATCGGCCTTCTCGATGCCAGGGTAATTCACCAGTTGGTGAACCACTGAAGGGATCAAAAAGAGAGTCGTGATGCGGTATCTGTGGAAGAGGTATAAGAAGATGGATTGGGAAAAGTGTCGGTTTATTGGGCATACTTCGAGATGGATTCAATGGCGACCTTGAGGTTCCATTGAGAGAGAATGACTAATGTCGTAGGAGTCATGAATGCACGGAAAGCAAAGGCATGCAATCCATATGAGTGGTGGATCGGGAGGAATGCGAGCACTCTTGGGAGACCGTCAGGGCTCTTGGGTTTCGGAGGCTGTAAGTATAGGTCAGTCAACTCGATTGACTTGCGGAATTGAGAAGCTTACAGTGTATACAGCAGCTGTGGCCTGTCCCATGACGGCGACTTGACCAATGGAATATACAAGATTTCCATGCGAAATCATCACAGCTTCAGAATTTATGAGCAACCGCGGACAAAGAAACTAGAAATTATAGTACACACCCTTTGGAAGACCGCTAGTTCCACTGGAGAAGACCAAGTAGGCCAAGGTGTCCCTCTTCGCTGGTCGGACTTCCTGAATCGGCATCTTGCGTATCCTGGCCTCCTCAACCATCTCCTTGAAGCTTTTCCGGCCGGGTGCATTTCCACCAAGAATATAGATCTTACTAGCAGGGAGCCCGACTTTCTCGGCAACAGGGAGCACAACAGGAAGAAGACGGGCATGAACGAACAGCCGGGTCGCCTTAGAGAGCTGAAGGGCGTGCTGCAGCTCGAAGGGAGTAGAGTAGTGGCCGATTAAAGCAATGGGGACTGTGATGGTGAGCAAGGATTGGAGGAGAGCAATATAGTCCTGAATGAAGAATTACACCAAATCAATACAGTTGCCAAGCTTTCCGAAGGTGACGGACGTACTGAAGAATTGTGGCTCATGATGCCAACGATTTCGCCGTCTTCGGCGCGAAGGCCGAGACCGCCATCAGCTACTGGGGCACCGAGCGCTGTGGCGCCCAACCTGACGCGCTCCTTGAACTCGCGGAAAGTACGCTTCTTCCCTGTCTTTGCGTCGATGTGAAGGGTATAGTCGGGCCATTGCGCCTGATCTGGCCGATTGAAGAAAACGTTTGTTGCATTAGTCTCGGGGAAAGAAGAGACACTGGGGAATAAGGACTGGAGATACATGGCGACTACAAAAACTGAATATTTCCACCCAATCCTTTTAACAGAAAATCCAAGCGGCCGAAAATCATCCGGGTCAGATGAACCCGCATTGCCGGTTTTGATCGCCCCGGACGCGTGACTTGAACACAAATAGAAAGAGGGCGGATCTGTTACAGTCACTACCCGCCCCGCCCCACACAATGATCGAGGTATCGATAAAAAAATTCGTCCAATTTTTCTCCTGGCTGGCGTTCTCTGCGTCTCTGGGCAAGGACTCATGGGTTCACGATGTGGTACCTTCGAGGCCTCCAGTAGGCTTTCAAGCCCCCTGGCGGACGCGTCGTCACACTCGTCACACGGGATCTCCGCAATGTGTGGAAACAACCCCAGAATATGATAGCCGCCACTTCAATTTGCCCCAAGGCGGCCGACAGGCTTACATGTGAATCCAATCTCGGAAACCGGTCGACGGTCATATAAGTATATACATACAACCACAGCAAATTCGCTTCTTGCTTTATATTCTCGACGACTAGTCAGAAATCCATTCTTGCGGCGCACGTCACTGAAACGTTCTTCCCATATGGAGGAAAACTAGAAATTTCCGTGCCAAGTTTTGAGGTCACATTTTAAAGAGGTCGGAAGCATGCAACATTGAATGTACTTACACGAATCAGCGCTTGTACGCAATTCATTTATCAAGGGAGTTGGTGAAATGGGTTACAAATAGACTGAGTCGTTCATTTTCTACCTCTACCTAGACTCCTGGGGCTCATTCATGCATAGTTCATATTATGAGGGGTCTAACAAACCGTTCACGTCAGCCTCGTGCGTCAAGATCAGCACTACTAGGAGGATGCACAAGGGGTCCCACACGATAACTCGCCGTGGCTCCTGCTTCGAGCACAGTGATATTGAAGGAGCTAAAGCATTGCGCTGAGTCCAGCTTTCAAGGTGGCTCAGGGCCGATTAAACAAACTTTACCTTTACCTTTGCATCGCAAACTCGCATGTTCAGCCTGAATTCAGCCTTAATTTCTCGCTGCAACCAATAGTCCAAAGACTAAAATCGTGATTACAGCAGCTATGAGAGAGACTGCCGCAACCAGCAATTGAGTGGCAGGGAATAGTCCCTTAATGAGCATCTTTTGGATCACAAAGTATCGGTAGACACCTGGAAGGATGGTTCTGTGACCCATGACAATTGCTGTTGACGAGAAAGACGACGGACCGAGTATAAGAACTAGAAGCCCAAAGACGACGAATGCAGCGCCGATAGGACGTGCGTACTGTGGGATATGCCCTAAGGTGGCGCCGTTGGAATCTATGGATGTTAAGGCATATAATTGTACAAGAGCTTCGGAGGGGATGGACGTCAAGCGGAGAAGATAGACCGAGCCAATATGCATACCTACACCGGTCGAAGCCGACAGGAGGCTAGTTCGAACATACGCCAAGAATGTGCGCTCTGATGCTAAGTGGTCTCTCGCTGCGCTCCCTGAATTCTCAAGGGTGAGAGCAGGACTGAATCGTGTGAAGAGTCGGCGGTATGCCAGTGTATGTGCTCCGGAGTCTGTCAATGCAAAAAGGTGCTTTCTCGTTCATTGAACAAGATTTAGCCGATATCGATGCATCCGTCTCTGAGAAAGAAGACTGAGATTCTGATGTGGGCGTCCCATGCATGGTATACTCGGAAGCAGGGGACGACGGCTCCTGTTTTTCGTAGTTGTCTTGCATTGGCCGTGAAAGAGAATAGTAGGACTCGTGTGGGAAACGGCTCCACTGTCAATTGAGGCTATTGTACCACAGTCGTTCTCGTACGATACGCTCACCGTCAAACAAAGCACAACCGTTTTAAATTACTGGACCTTCGAGAAGGATCTGCAGAAAAAAGATGGAGTGCGAAGCAAGCCTGTTGTTGTCGGACCGGAGAGCCGATGAGCTCCTTTCTTGAGGAGGAACATGATACGGGACATTTGGGGAGCAGACGTAGGCAGACGTTCGGCAAAATCACTGTTATCATGTAGCAGCTCGCTATGTCTTATTGTTCAAAGATGCGATAGAAGGATATATATGGCCATGAAAAAGCTGGGTGATACAAGACGAACCAAATGACGAAGCCATGATTTACTCCAAGAGCACAGAGATAGGAGTTTGACCTTGTGAGAGGACATGATACATGGACATATTTCCTTCTTGACTCCTGAGTTCCCATGTAGCTCGACAAGGAGTCCACGGTGATACCTGGACGCTGCTGTCATCCTAATGCCTACGGACTGCGACTAAGAAGACGATTCGTGGCCTATAATCATTAAAATAAGACTGGATGGATTCTGATTTTCCGAAGAGTTGCGCTTGCGGCTAAACACATAGACCCGTGACTGCACTGTACACAACTGAATTTGTAAGGAAGATTGGGCCTAGTGAGACAAGCTTCATTGGATGCAAAAGAAGCTTAAGGTGCGTCGGCAACCTGATTGGCGCTATGTAACGTGTTTGAAGGCGATATGTAGATGGGGGCAACTTTCAAACTAGAATTCCGAGGGGCGGAACCTTATTGATTACTTAGTATGTACATATGACGTAATGAAATGACAAAATTGGCCAAAGAATAAAATAATATGTATTCAACCCTTTTCAGACAACGCTGATTCAACAAGTGATTTGAACCGTGATTACTATTCCCTTGTGTTGGCACCTTGTGTTGGTGTAGAATTGCAGTCGACTGAAAAGTTATAAACTTCCCGTGTGAGTAGCAGTCATTTCACAACACGACACTAGCCGAGTTGATGATAGCCTCGGGTTGCTCAGGTTATCATATGTATATATGGGCTTCGATACAGAACACGAATTAACTGAATATGTTTTTCTCCAAAGTACAACGCACAGTCCGACCCTGGATTCAGCGTTAGATCACGCAGACGATACAAGCGACCAATCATCAGGGACACTCAACCCAGAATGCCTGCAACGCAGTGATTTTCTTGATGTCTCAAACACGGCCGGGAGGAAAATCATCTCAGTACTCAAGAATGGCCAAATACCGGCAGGTCGAATGATTGAAAAACTTATTAACCGGAAAAGACTCGAGGTTTCCTGTACTGCCATCGCGACCCACGCCTTCCATCCAGAACTGGGGAGATTCGTTTCAGGGTCACAAAAAATTCTAATCCGGCGTCTTTTCAACAACGGCTTGGACCTCTTGAGGCCTGACGGAGAGCCGCCCTGGTCCATCCGTCTCGTTTTGTCAAAGTCCCCTCTTAGGGAACTAGCTATTGAAGACGGTCTTATCGATTCCAAAATAAAGGTTTCCATACATAGAGACAGTAATGCTTTTCTGGCTTTTTTGGAACAGCCCTTTGTTTTGACCTTGGAACGTTCGATAACGATGATCGTTCTTACTCCCTGGAAGGTTGTGAGGATGCCTCTGTTGCGGCCACTATTCCCAAACCCTTCAAATGCAAATCACTCATTCTTAAAGGTGGGTTTACAATGAGCAGATGGTCCCTTGATGGTGTGTAATTGTAATGTCATTGATATCCAGGAAAAATGTTAGTTTTCTTCGAACAAGTGCTAGTAGAGCTTGGGGTAAACGGCGCATCAATTGTTATGCAAGTCCTCAAGATCCTTGAACCCTTCGAGCCACTTGTAGAGGACAGTACACTATCCAATCCCGACGCCAGGTACCTGACTGAAATACGCTACTCGAGGTCAAATTTGAATTAGGGAATTTGAATCCCCGTACGTGAAACTTCTTTCGAGCATCAAATCCCCTGCGTACGCAATCTTTTTTTTTTTGCCCTCGTTCCGTAATAAGCAAACCTTTTTTCTCGCCCCTCTCCGTCGCACAGCCTCCCACACATCTCCCCGAAAATCCGAACAATGTTATTCGCTGATCTCGTTAGGACGATCAGTACCCTAGACCCATGCCGCCTACAATCTTCAGACTTCGTTGTCCTCTCCAATCGCAAGAGCATATATATCCGGGGACATTTCGAATTACCAGAAGTCAACCAATGTCGCATACTTCCATACTTGTTCTAAAGGTCATCGACCCTTTTCTCCCGACACGCATGGATTTTTTATATGCATATAAATCCTCGTCTACCACTTCTTAGGGGTCAGATCCGATCCCGGATAACACCATCTAGTGACCCGGCTCAATTTGAGAACGGGACTGACCTTCTCTCTCAGTTTTGGTGAACCGTGGAACATCTATGCAGGACAAATGACACGCTCTGCTACCCTGAAAAAATGGTTACAATGTGATGGCTATGCCGAGTACGTCCAAGTTCTGTCGAGCCTTCGCCTACCAAAGCAAAAACTTCGACGAGTACTCTATTATTTGGAACAGCCATTCATTATGGACATGTCTTACAAAGGGTGTACCCTTAGCGTCATTCTGTCTGATAAATTCCTATCTATATCTTGTCTTCCATCTCTGTTTATCGGAGGAGTGGTGAATATATCATCACTTACACCGGTGTGTGCATTTTTGGGTTCATGTATGCTCTTTCTCATTTCCCCGGCTCTTCTCCACAGGACGGGTTGTTGTACGCCATGAGCGGTCAACGTTACAAGAACATGCAGGCGGCGATTTTGTGGTTTTGCGTATTCTGAAAATCCTTGATCCTATCACGCCTGTTCATCCTTATCATGACATGTACCCTCCTCTGCCGCGGGTTGGTTCATTGCTCCTCACAAGCAAAAATTGTGTGCGTTTATTTAACCTTGACCAAAGTTATTGTCAAAGTGTTGGTGTCGTTCCCCAACATCTGCCTAGTATCTATCGGAATAGATCTGTAAGTGTTTTCTCCCCTTCAGAAATAAACATACTTTGACTGTCTGCTCCCTGTGCAGTGGATTATCTCGTCGATGCTTTCTGATAGGTCGCTATTTCGCAGAAAATAGATGGCTATCAATTAAGAAGAGGTGGCCATTTAGTCAAAAATCCGGCAATTCTGATTGATTCGACTCGTTTCGGTCGAATATTGGGAATGTCAACTTGAGGCTGGTCCATTTTGCATGCAGGATGGTAGACCGGAATAGTTCACATTGTTTCTCATTGAGACAGTAATATCTCGCCACTGGCTCTTTCTGCGGCAGTCTCGCAGAATTCAGTTTCTGTAGCTGGATCTTACGGAAATTCGCTAGAACAAGTAATCTTTCCTCCTTGTAGTATCGAGGGAATAAGGAACTGGGACATATCTGGCACGTTCGCTTTCCAAAGACTCTAAAATAGTCGCGCATCCCAGGCTTAGGACGTTCAACTTTCTGCCCTTTTCTCGCTCTCCCTCACTAGCACGAAAAAAGATCACATCGGATGTCGAGCAGCCGGCAGTGACAGGTCAGGTAGGGAGGAAGAAGCGGCCATCATCCAGCCTATGAAGAAGTGGGTTGGGGGCTCGAGGAAATGTAAGAGGGTGGGATGAAAAAAATGGAGAACTGACTTTGGGAACAGACCAAGTGTTAATGCCAACTCGGTTGAGGTGGGGTTCTATTTTTAGAACTCGGTTAGGGATGTTTTTGACATCGAGTTATAGTTGTAGGAGTTCAAGATTTTTTTTGTTCTGGCGTTTTTCGTGACCGGTGCTTACACGTGTTTTCGGGCGTAGCGAGGAGCGCATGCGCAAGATGCCTTACTGATAAGCGGGACAGCGAGTCAATGTTTTTCTCGGTGAAGTTGCAAGAGAAGATAGGACGAAAGATACGAAAAGCAAGGGATGGTGAAGAGGGGAGCACCTCAAACTATGTTGAAGGTAAGCTGGACGTTCTTTCCAGGGCGATCGGATGACAAGGCGAAGTCAAATGTACACTATCCTCGTTCAATGTTCATGACATGGAAGTTTGAGACTTCGGCAGATCATATAATCAATCAAAGGTACGTTAAATCGACCCAAGATGCGTAATCCCCACCAACAGCACTAGAAATACTATACGCAGCAGCCTGCGAAGCCGACAAGACTGTCGCGAAGCTTGGACGCGCAGCCCCACTGACGCCGCTTCCGGTAGAATTATATTCAGCAAAGAGGATGTTGCTTGTATTGGGAGTTGCACTGGACCACTCGGACCATAGAGCCTTATTCATGGGCGCGGTAACAACCGTATTCTTGAATACTACTTTTGCATACGCTATGAGGAGCGTAAATACACCGTAGAGAAGCCGGAAGAGAGAAGAGCATACCTCCCCATGGACGACCAAGATAGGTTGCTCCTGATGTGCTCGACGTTGCATCAGAAGCAAGGATGATCGAGCTGCCGTCAAAAACATCTGATGTAACATTGAACTGTGGTCAGCTGCGCCGCCATTGAAACAGAAGTTGATCTTACAGCTCCCGGAATCATTAGATGTACGTCCGTTTGCAGTTACCCAACCAGGTCCAGATACAGCAATAGTGTTTTTACCGAAGAAGGCGAGTCCGGTGCGGCCGAAGATGAAGTCCGTCGCACCCTGCCAAGCGATGTAAATATTGAACTGTCCATGTAAGAACAATGAAGAAACAAATAAACCTCGATATAGTTTCTCAAATAAACCTGCGTTCCCGCGTTCGCATACAGCGTGTCTTGGTACCCATAGAACCCACAAGCATATAGGCCCACGCGGCTGCCGTATTGGCTGAACGCGATCGCCTGTGTACCAGGGCCGTAGGTGTTTTTGACATTCACATTATACATCTTGAAATCGTTCTTATGAATACGGACTGTACCGCTGGCGTCGTCCGAACCCGCCTGCTGAGCCGTGACCCCAGCTTGAATGGTCACTTGGTTGGCGGAATAGCTCATGATATCCGTGGTGTACCCATAAATCTTGATAAAAGTGGTTTTGTGTGAGTACAAGGGCAACTCGGGGAGATGGTGGAACGTACCACGAGAGGCCCGCTACGGATAATATAGACCTGTTCGTTATAAATTCCAGGGTAGATGAAGATGGACTGGCTCGTGCTGTCATTGGGAAGAGAAGCTACAGCCGCAGAGACAGTGGAGTATTCTCCAGAGGTGGTAGTTCCTGCACGGACAATCTTGGCACCAGAGGGAGGCGTCGTACGTGAGACAGCGAATACCAACTGACAAAGTGAGAAGACGAGTACTAAATCGAGGATTCTCATAGTTTTGACTTTGTATGTATGGATGGGTGGAGGGCCTAGTGACCTGTTATATATGAGCGCGACGGATATATCACGGAAACGTGGTGGTGTTAGTCCTCGGACGTACGAGCGTATGTTGTGACATTCAAGAAGGGTGCCATTGACACTACCAGAGCGGACGTTGAATGCATAGCGCAGCTCAGCATACTTGGTCTGGGCCGCTATTCTTTGGAGCTAGTCGCCCTTTATACCTAGTATAGGTAAAGACGAAAAGCGCACACGACGCATATGGAAACTGTCAGGACGAGCTTGAGCTCAAAACCATGGCACAAAATGGGCTCTGAACTGATAAAAATGGCCGGGACACTATTCTAGGAAAAATCATAGACTGTAGGGATATTCGCCGTAATTCAAAGTTCTGAGAACACAAAAGCCTCAGCGTTGCAGAGCTAGAGATGCGTGTGTACTTGACAACAAGGAAGCCAAACGATCTTGTCATGTGGGAGTCTTTCGACGAAGTTCCAGCGAAGTTAAAGCTCATTGCGAGCCACCCGGATGCAAAAGTCATCTAGATCTTGCAATTTTGAAACCCGAGGTCGGCTGTAAACGGCGGCCGGCCCGGGACGCGTGTATTATACGGCTCTTTCGTCAACATTAATCTGGACTTGCCAGATTGCATACGGTACAGTACGGGTACCCGGAATACGAGATCCGTATACCGTAATAGACGGCATACGGTTGGCAGCCCTAGTCAACAACCGCATTGACGACTTGATTGACAAAAGAAGCTTATGTACCTCAAAAAAAAGCTCATCTATGTCTCTTGATATAATCATTGCATAAGTTGGACGGAGCTAAATCATAACAGATTCTTGCTCTTCTTATTCTCTTGTCAACTTCAATATTCTTGCCTACAAAGGTGTCGGGCAAGACTATGACTTTTAACATCTCGGAATGATACCCGGCATGTTTAGGCTGGTTCGGTGATTTCGAATGATAGTAGCGCCCAGGGATTATGATAGCGAACGATAGTTCCTGCGATAGTTTCCTATTTTATCGCAGCTGTCAAAACGTAGTGGTAGCTTATCTGAGACAAATCTGTTAGATCCTACCGTATCATCTTCATTACAGTGGGGGCTGCAAGTTAGTAAGGTCAATTGAAACCGCCGCACATCCTTGTATGGTCAAGCTCAGGTGGCACTTTCTGCCTTCTTGTTTTCCTTTCAAAAGGAACCTGATAACAATTTCGCATGGGTTGAACTTTTGCTGTATCGAGCCAAGGATACTAATATGGATGTGCATAGTTACATCCATATTACAGACAACAAAATGTCAGAAGAATGACAATGTACTTGACTAACAAAGCAAGTCTACGGTTTGCAAAGCGAAGTCAGATTCTAGCACACAGCAAATAATCATATAGTCTATATCACAAAGTTCTTCATGCATCAGAGAAAGGAGTGTCTGCAAAATAACTGTGTGTTCTTCGTTGCAGTGAAGTAGGAGATGACGTCTGTCAATGGATGAAGGATATTTGGTAATGTAGGTGTGTCCAGCTGGCTGAAAAATAGGATTTCAAGATCAGGTTTAACCACACATTCTGGAAGACCAGTTGAAACTCACCGACAGAGTCTGCAGATCAGGATCTGCTTTGCATGAAATACTATAGACACCAAGCAGTCTTCAGTAGGTGAAAGAGGGAATTCTGACATATGAAACTAAGGTGAGAATATAAACACAATTGTGAGTGTACTGAAATCTGAATCGGACAATCGGACAACAGCATCTCATTCTTTTATCCAGGCCTGCAATGAAAATAGCATCGCTGAAAAGGGAACTCTACTGGTCTTCCTCACAGGACATGAGATCTGACATTGGGTCGCATCTATGTTCCCAACATCCCAGAACTTCATCGTCACATTGTAGAGCAACACCATGACTCGCGTGTAGCAGGACACCCGGGCCGGTGGAAGACCCTGGAGCTGGTGTCATGGAATTACTGGTGGCCACAGATATCCTGGTATGTGGGCACCTACACTAGCACCTGTGACCTCTGCCTCTGCACCAAACCTCGCCATCAGTCACCCATGGGTCAGCTTCATCCTCTCCCCATTCCAGCCACTCGCTGGAGCATGGCCTCAGTTGACTTCATTGTGGAGCTCCCGGACACACATGGGTACGATGCAGTGATGGTGGTAGTGGACCTGTATGGTAAACGCGCCCACTTCATTCCTACTCACACCACCTGCTCAGCAATGGGGGC
>JABFYK010000176.1:0-23372 GCA_018849495.1 Termitomyces sp. T123_Mx157
TATTGATTGGTCAAAGGATATTCTATCCTTGCAACCAGCTTATATACTACATCCATGGCTATGCTATGACTAATACTGTATGTGGTAAGTGGCCTGGGTATGCTAAGCACTCTGACTAATATGAGTAATTGATGAGTAATCAATATGACAAAAGGAGATATAGAGTCTGATGTCTATGGCAGGTGACTAATACTTGATAGAGATGGAGCAGAAGAAGACAGGTGGTGGGTCCAGTACTGTGAGGAGACATTGGCCATGGATGATCCAAGCCAGAGTCACCACTCACAACCTGACACTCCTGTCAGGAGACAAGCAGTGAGTGAGCTGGCACAGAGCATGGTGGGCAAAAGGCAAGAGTCTGGCAAGAGGCAAAGGTAGAGTGTGAGGCAGTGATGAGGGGTGGCACTGGCTGAGCTCACAGTTAGGAATGATGGATAAGCCTGGGAACCATGCTATGTTCAGGCTGGGGCTAGTTTAGCCCCAAGCCTGCCTTATATACTACAAGACTACTCAGTATGACTAAGTGCCTATGACTAAGTTGGAGGCCACTGACTACAACCTATATGACAAAGTGGAGGCTAATGACTATGACATACTAACTAATTGGGTCTGGTAGTATTAGGATCAATGATAACAACAATACATCAGGTGCCAAGTCTGATATACCCTTTAGGCCTGGGAGCCAAGACAGAAGGGAGTAAGAGAGGCCCAGCAGTCTGGAGCCCAGCTAGATAGGATGCCAGTACTCACAAACTAGGCTGAGCTAGGGTTGGGATGGTCCAAGGACTGGTCCCCTTACAAGTACATCTATAAGGCTAGGCCCAAATAGAATGGAGTCCCCATATAAGTTATCCCCTTACACAGGCAAGGAGCAAACATCCAGCAAGAGGCAAAGGAGGAGGGTGAGGCAGAAGGCAAGGAGCCATACTGGCTGAGCTTACAGTCCTACTATTGAATAGACTCAGAAATGGTGCTATTGTTAGGACTGGGGATATTCTATCCTTGGTCTTTCCTATATACTACATTGGCTAGTATGATGACTACTACCAAATGACTAAGAGGGGCACTGACTACAAGCTATAGACTAAACAGGCCAGTATGTAATAGGAGTAAGATAAGCAACAATAATCAGCAATGAGTAATGCCAAGACAAAGATGTGACTAAGTATGACACATAGAGTGGGTCTTGGAGACTGGAGACCAGCTGACTTGTCAGGTGATAATGCCAAGATGAAAAGAGAGTAAGAAAGGGCTAGGCAGCTCCAGGGATGGCTAGATAGAGTGCTAAGCCCCAAAGGCCAAGCCTGGCTAGGGTGGAACTAGTACAGAGAGACTAGTCCCCTTACAAGTCAGCTATGAATGACTCAAGCCAATGCTGCCACTCACAACCTATCCAATGGAAGCCTCAGCCAATGATGGCTGGAATGAATCAACCTGTCAACAGTGGGATGCAAAACTCAATATATCCAAATATCAATCACAAGATGATGTAGTCTTTCATGACAAGGAACCCAGATGGTGGAGGAGGGATGGGGCAATAACATACTCTATGCCTTGTATTGAATGGGAACTGTAAAGGTATCACTAATTTATCCTTCATTCTATATACCACCTACTCCTGTAATTTACTACATAGCTGTATAACAGTATGCATGGACACTTTGACCTTGACTTGAAGCTGTCAAGTGATATGTACAAGATACTGCCATCCAAGCTCTCTCCCGCAATGTGATGTGAGCTGACTGAATATTCGCACGCCTCAGCTCTCCCCTTTCCACGCCACAAACCATTTACTCGGTTCTTAGGAACGCTCGGACCGGGTTTAAAAGTGTCCGACCCTCAGAGTTCCACTTAATTTTCTTTGAAAGAATAATCTTATCCACATGACAGACACTCGTTTTAGCTTTATCGGCTTCACATATCCGCCTCAATAACAGCCGTACTTTCGTGTCCAAATCGTGTCTCCATCTTGGCCCACTAGTTAGTTTCTCCTAGGATAGTCGATTCTGAGTTCCATTACGACTTGTCATCGTAAATGGAATCGGCAATAGTGTCTGGGTTCGGCACAGTCAATTAATCTCAGAAACAGATCCTGGATGTCGTAACTCAAGCATTCCTTCCGTCAGGTTGTTCGTGGCAAACACAGCATTCTTGATTCCCTTCATGGTGACCGTCCGAGATGGTTCGGAGTCGAATTGGTTTTTGTTTGACTGGACTCTGTCAGGTAGCGTCATGCCACTTGAAAGTCACTTAACCATGGCGAAGCATTTTTCAAGAGAGGCCGTTTAAAAAGGATCCACTTCTTCAACCTCACGCACTAACCTCCCTTATTACATCGATGCTTGATATAGCTCCTTGGCTAGTTGCTGCGATTATGCTTCTTTTTGTCGCGCTTGGTTTCAGTATACATGTCCATTCAAAAACAGACAGAGGCCTTGAACTACCGCCGGGACCAGCTGGTGTTCCACTCCTTGGAAATCTGCTAGACGTCCCTGGCAAGGTATACTTACCTCTGTTCATTGATCCCACTGTGATTTTGACTTCAAAACAAACTTGTTAGCATCTGGCGACTTACTTCAGAAGATTGCTCCATGAGTACGGAGGGTTCGTGTCGTTGAACCTAGTGGGTTTTGTAAGTTTAGTCTATGGTTCTTGGGATGTAGTTTATGATGATCACGATAGCGCCTTATCTTGATCGGGGATATCAAGGTTGCCAAAGAGCTCCTTGAGAAACGTGCAGCCAAACATTCTTCACGTCCAGTCGTGCACTATATTGTCAGTCATGGAGTTTCACTCTGCATTTTCAATCCAACATGAACTCAATTCTTGTTCATGGTTTATTTCAGCGTCATCATGTAGACCCTGTAGATGCATATTGGCTTGTTTCCAAAGAAGGTCGAAATCACACCATTGCCCGAAAGCTGTCCCAAAGGATTATGTCTAGCGTCCGAGCTGGCAAGACAGAGCCACTTCAGGAATTCGAGGCGGCTCTCAACATCCAGAAACTGCTCGACGATGGAGGTAAAGAGTGGTTTGATCACATGAATAGGTTTGTGACGATCATTACAAAAAAGTATTTAGCTCACCCTTCTCTTACAGAATTGCAGCAAGCACAGTTTTCGCGGCAGGATTTGGTATGCATTGCCCAACAGGCCAAGAATCGGAGCTCAAAGAGGTTCTGAATGTGTGTTCAAACCAATATCATCGAGACATTGAGAGAATTGATGGTCTGATATCAGGTGAATGCCGAAGCAGTGATCCTGCTAGCTCCTTCAGCTAGTATTGTCAATGCATTGCCCTTCCTCGACTTACTTCCGGGGCCCATGCCGTGGAGAACTCGTGCACAGAAATTTCGGAAACGAGAGCATATAGTTTACGAGAGGCTGATCGACGAGGCCGTGAGGGGCAAGGCATCCGGTATGAACACGTAAGTATCCCATCATCGCCAAAAAGGACTTGACCATGAATCGTCTCCTAGTTGGGCCGCCGAATTTGCAAGAGAAGACAAACCCGAAGGCGATAGACGCATCCTGCTGAAGCAATTTACCGGAGTGAGTTCATACCCTGTTCCTTTCGTTTTGGGTGTGAATTGAATGGTATCATAGGCAGCTATTGAAACAGTAAGTCATCGAAAAAAACTTCACAGTTCTCCACATTGTTCATACACTCCAGACTTCTTCTGTTCTGCAAAGCTTTGTCCTCGCTTGCATTCGGTACCCTGAGTGGATTGCAATTGCTCAAATGGAAATAGACACGGTTGTGGGAACCGATCGGTTGCCATCCTTCAAAGACCGACCCTTCCTTCCTTACATCGAGGCCATCGTCCGAGGTACGTTCCCTTTAGCGGTATCAATGGTCGATTATCAAGTAACGAGGGCTATTGCAGAGACACTTAGATGGCGCCCGGCAGGTACGGTTTACCCGTAGCATCAAGTGACTTTGATGCTTAGTCATTGAATTTGCAGTTCGGTTCGGCATACCACATCAATCCGTTGCTGATGATGTCATACAATATCAGGGGCAACAGTATTTTATCCCGGAGGGGAGTGTAATCTTTCCCGTCACCTGGTCAGTGGTTGTCAAAATCGACTAAGGCTCTTACTCAAATTTAGCATCAGGGCAATTGAACATGACCAGTCAAGGTTCGAAGATCACGACCGTTTTGTGCCTGAACGCTTCCTCGACGCAAAAGGCAACTTGATCCTCAACCACGAAACAAGTGCATTCGGTTTCGGTCGCCGTGGTCAGCTTTCTCTCAATGTCCCCCCAGTACTTAAGTCACCTAATCTTGAATAGTATGTCCGGGCGTTCCATTTGCCGAGCGAACACTATGGATCAGCATTGCCACTATGCTTTGGACCTTTAATATTCGCAGATCTGACGAGCTTGACCCAAAGACTGGTCTACCATTTTGCTACGACGATAGCGATGCAGCATTCACGGGAGACGTACGTCGTTGATCCGCAACATATCATATCTAGCCTTTGTTGATTATCTTCGTTGTAGCTCACAAGCAGCCCCCACCCTTTCCCAGCCGTCTTCGAGCCTCGTTCTCCACAGCGGACAGAGATCGCCAGGAGAGAGTGGGACGAGCGTGAGAAGGACTTACATGTCCTGCTCCCTGCCCCGAAAGAATAAAGTATTGAAGTGGAGTGATATATTTATTGCCCCTTTCATATTTTCATAGACCTAAATGATAGTGCTTTGACCTCACGGTAGAGTTATATGAATACTGTGACATCATCTATGGTAGAAAACAACTCGGTAATAGTTATAATGGTTTTCAGGATCTGACGTTCATGTCGACTTTTGTAATTGCGCAAGAAACTGATGAGCCACAGTGGGTGGGTCGAAGATAATTGCTGACAGACTTGAAACCCTGAAAAAGTGCTATATATTCTACTGGTAATGTTTCTCTCCTTTTTCATTTTTCCTTCACCGCCACGTTATTACTTTGCGCTGCAAGAAATGGTTTTATCATGTATGTAAACCTGATATTGACATGTGTTCTATCGAACGGGTGTAGATCGGCCAGGATCCGCTACCTACGCCACTTGCCACAAGATTTGGTACGTCTGGATTTGTTGCTACCGTAAATGTGAATCAAGTTTCTAGTCAAGCAATGTTCCCGAAGGCTGAGAGGTCAGACAGGACTCAAGCTGTTTGGTTAACGAGGGCTGTCAATGATCACCATAATACGACATTCCCTCCATGTATATCACATACGATTGATCAAGCCTACCTGCTACTCGTGCCAATGACAACTGTCCCATCTATAGCTACTCTGAGCCATTAAAGGGATTGAGGTAAAGCGGAAGTCATGGATTGGAGAAGTCGAGCAGATTCGTGAGTGGTGATCGTAGAGAGGATGTCGGCATGATTGAATAACCTTGAATCATGTCAGGCGCTTGTTGCGGCGCAACTCCTAGTATAAGGCTATTATGAGTGCATCAACATCTAAGACACAATATAGTTACCTCTTCTTGTTGAGCATGAGCTTTCAAACTCTGTATAACCATCTCTCGCTCCCGCTTCATCTCCTCGTAAACCTGTTTACGAACATACTGCTTTTTCGCTGTATGAGTCAAGCGACTAGACTCGGAATCAAACACTGGTTGAAGCGATGATGTTCTGGAGGAGGGTGTCTGGATAAACAGTTACGGAAGAGTGGAACGTCTATAGCTAAAAAAAAAAAGTCACCTTCCGCGTCGGATCATCGATGGGCTGGTCTTCAGATTCTTTGGGAATCGAGTTTGATGGGCTAGATAATGAAGCAGGCTTTGTAGACGACTCTTTCAGAGAGCGCTGCAGTACTCGTACTCCCTCTCGCGATTGTCGCAACTCTAGCTGCCTCCGGTTCTGCTCCCTCAGATGTATTGGTACGTAACAGCTTTTCCTAGCCGTTTGGATGCTCCGTGACCTTTTGATTTTCCCCGCTTCAATTGACATGAATTCATCTGCGGAAACGGAGACCTGGATGAACATGGTGAGCCAGGTTACATACTCATATGCAGTAACGGACCTTGCGTTTGTCATTACTGATGATTCCATCAAAACTTTCTTTCGTGTCAAAGGTGGTCCCATTAGAACTTGCTTTCGTGTCAAGGGACGATGCTGTCGGTGTGTCGGAATGTTGATCTTCGGTAGCCTGGGGGGTGATGTATGAATCGGGAAAACCGACAGTCGGCGGCAGAGGCCCAGTGTCAACATTCGTTGGTATAGAGGCGATGTTGATTGTCTGTCCAAGTCTATCTGAGCACTGAGGAACCAAAGACGATTAACCCATACCTGTACCGGCGACCTAGGACTAGTGGACTGCGTTTTTGTCTCTTAAGCAAGGTCTCTAAGTATCAAGCGAGGTAAGCATACCGGCGGCTCATTCGCATTTCCCTTGATCCACGACCATTTTCGTCCCAGGGGAACAGACTAAGGTAAATTGCTGTCAGCAGTCAAGTCCCTGGAGATTAATAACGGTATATACTGCCGAAGCGTAGAATTGGGCCCAATGATAGGCATTCCATTTTACGTTGGTGGGTAGTGGGTCCGGATATTCCATATAATATGCCATCACAAGCTTCCAGTCCCGTTCTTCCTCTTCATCTGCAAATTGAAAAGTGGATTGATTAGATGGGTTTGTCTCTGCATATTCTTCAACCTTTATCTCTTCGGACTGTTTGTCTTCTATACTGTTCACACGGTCCGCTGCAGCACCGGCACCAGTACTCATTTTCCTCCTAATAAATGATAACTCTCGTTCCTTGATCAACGGCAGCTCTCCGTCTAACGGCAGCTCGTTGCTTGCTGAAGGTCTCCTGATTGCTAATAGTCCAGCAACTGGTGGTTCCTCATCATCGGGAGAGGTGACTTCACTATCATCAGAGTCCTGAAATGAGTATTGAGAGGGTAGAGCACATGAAATCATTAGTTTTGATTACCTTGCTTTCCCCCTTGCGACGTCGGGGTGGGCTGAGCAAGCTCTTCATAGTGTATGGAGGGCGCGTGCAGGCTTTCCGAGAAGTGTCGTCGTCTTCCTAGGTTGCGAAGATCATTGAAGAACAACCGACTTCTGAAGTTTGAGAGGCGTACCCTACTCGACGACCCCGCCTCGCTTTCGTCATCTGAAGACTCTGATCCTTTTCCCGAATTCTTTGGTACCGTTTGTATCGTAGCTTCATGGTAAGATAAAGGAACATACCTCACTTTCGGAGTTTTCTCGAGATTTCCTGTGCCTTGGTTTGTTCTGTTCGATAGTGAAGTCATCCTCCCAAGCTGCCATCACTGTCCTTTGGTCATCAGGAGTAAGATTATCGAAGCCATCGATCTTCGAAGCATCGTCGGCGCAATTGATCATCGTCTGCAGAAATGTGTTCGAAAGGCATCCCCAATGTCTCCAATTGCTACAATGGTAAATGGTCGGGAGCTAGGAAAAGGAAGGCGCGTAAAAATTCCTCACATGCGTGGCCTAGAAAGATAACAAATTACTTTGCCAACACGAAGTTCCCCTGCCGTCAGCAACACCCCTGCAGTCCAAGGATATATAAACAAGAGAGCTGCTGAGGTTGCGCAAAGTGATATTGACCTTGACAACGCATCTTATCTTCACCTATAAATTGTCAGAAAAACTTGAACAAATTACTAAACCTCGACGCTCACCTCTACATCTCGCTTTAGGATGGTGTGGAGTATACCCCAGAGTGAATGAAGTATGAGTCTTATCGACAGTCTTTCCTCGGGAACCACGAACGGGCATTCTCAAGTGGAGTTAATTTCCAAATGTGCCCTTCTTATGGCGTGATAAGGCTGTCTGTCTCCGTCGTTACTATTACTATCCGTTCACGGGCAGCGGACTCGGAAATGGTTTGACGCCAATAAAGCGTGACGCGTGACATCATCTCGTTCAAGGAATCGGACTGATCGGAATCATCGCGACTACGTAGTCCGACCACCGATCGGGAACAGGTGTAGTTCTGCTTTTTCTCAAGTGAAAGGTTCACGCGAAGAAGCACTTCAGATACCATTATAATGAGATTACTCGTAAGTACACAGCGAGTCCGCCGTGTCAGTTGTCAGTAGTAAATTCAAGTTGTAATCCTGGGCCGACCTGTAATCCGCAATGTTGATTTAGTAGGATGGGTGCAGTGTTGAGTTAAATTTTGCGTACTTCTGTGTGTGAGAGACACCTCAACAGTCTGGTTCTGGAGACTATGTTGGCATCCGCCTATATCACACTATCACCCTGCTGCATCGTTACTACGCCACTGGCCGTCACAATGCCACTGGCCCCCTGGCCATCCCATTATTTGCTTTTACCATTGTCTATGACCCTATTAGAATAGCTATATATATATTACTACTTACTGTACAATACCCTCAGTCCTTTGTATATGACTGAGGGTGAGTTCCTATCTCTATCTATTATACCTCGCATTCGTCGTACATACTAAATTAAGCTTACGGTATCATCATAGGTACAACAGACTAATATAAGTCCTTTGTATATGACTGAGGATCAAACTTATGGTATCATCACAGGTATCATCACAGTATCAAAGTCAGAGTTCTAACAGACTACCTGAGATTTTTGAAGATCATGGATGCAAACTGTGACCCGAGACGCGAATGGAACAAGCTTAAATTAAGAATCAACTACTGTAACTTGCGACTACTCGCTCTATATAAGTGTCCGTCAGAAATTAGGGTTCCGTTCGACGTCATCTTTATGATCGGTGTCTTTGTGCCTCGAGTAATGCAGTACTGAGTCATTATTTCAGTGTTGTAAGCCGTAGGCTATCTTTGGCCATTTAAAGAAACAGAGTCGACGTAAAAACTACAAGTGTACGTGTTCCGCCCTCCGCCAATTTCAGACTCTTATGAATATTGCAGATACAATTGATAAGCATCGGCAACCCTCTCATTAGCTTTTCCAACAAGAACCGAGCCCATTTCTATTTTGAGGAAGTGTGGCGCAATATACTTTACAGGTTAAATCTGGCTAAACTGGGTGTTCTGCCTCGCCTGAAAACCTTATGAATACCTAGGTGATGAATGTACATACCTGTATACTACTCGTAACATAACGGACAACATATGGTTGGTATAGAAGTAGACTCAGCAGTACAAGAGCAAGAGGCCAAAAGCAACAAAAGGTCAGATATAGTACACAACGATTCGACGCAAGCACGAAAGCAAAAAGGTCAACCTCAACATAAAACCAGGGAGAAACAAGTTTTGATGTAAAAAAAAGAACACCTTTACTCAGATTCGTCATCATCTTGTTCAACAACTTCTCTGCTCTTCTGGGCCTTGGAAGCAGGCTTAGCCTTCTTTGAGACAGGTTTAGACGCGCCAGCCTTCGATGCAGGACGCTGGAAATAAAATGTAAATTAGCCAGTAGGAACGAGAAAATGAGATTGAAAAAGGAGAAAGGTTACCTTGCGCTTTTTTGTACTTTCTTCACCATTTGCCTCACGCTCGTCCTTATCTTCATCTCCATCTTCATCCTGTATGATGTCCGTCAGCAACTGTTTGATCTTACATGAAATATGGCAAGCCTTTTTCGAGGCCGGCTTCTTTGACTCTCGTTTAGTCTTTTCTTTCTTATCCGCGTGCTTCTTAATTGGCGCTGTTTTCTTAAGTTTGGTGACATCGTCGTCGTCGTCATCATCTTGACGCGATATGGCGTCGATGGCTGCCGAAAAGTCTTCACCATCTTCGTCATCTTCATCCTGAAGCATGCATTAGCCAATCACAATAAAATGATAGCCAACAGGAAGACGCTGACCTTTTTCGATGTACGTTTCTTAGTGGCCACCTTTTCCTTCAGTTGGGAAGCCTTCTTTTCGGCTTTCTTCTTGGAAGCTGATTCCTCAGCGCCATCTTCGGCAGTCCCAGCATCCGTTTTCTGGGAAATGCAAGGCGCGTTTGATATGAAATTATTTTTCCTGAAGGGGGATATGGATACCTTTGCACGAGGTTTCTTGGCGGTAGGCGCCTTCCTCGGCTTCTCTTCTTCATCGGCGTCATCATGCGCATCAGCTTTCTATCAAATACAATATGTGAGTGATGGTTCGTAATACACAGCTCAGAATAGACTATGAAACTAACCTTCGACTTCTTTGTGCGCTCCTTCTTAGGTTTCTCTGCTGGTTCCTCACCCCCTTCATCAGCATCTTTCCTTGCTCTCTTTGCAGCAGCTTTTTTCTTGGGCTTCTCTTCCTCGTCCTCACCCTCTTCTCCTGCAGGTTTCTTTGCGGACTCTGGAATGTCTTCTTCCGCCACATGGCCAGCCTCCCAGGCTCCGTCCACTTTTGCCTTATCCTCGGGTTTGAGGTCGTCATAACCATCGAGCTCAGAACTCGAAGAAAACGATTTCTTCATGTTCTCCAAAATCTTCGAGGTCGTGCATCCCCAATGTCTCCATGCACTTCAAAATTGATGACAAACATTGAACAAGATCAGATATGTCATGAAAACAGCATGATATCATACACTTACAAGCTTGTGTTTCCACGAAAGTCTACGATGCTACCGACACGGAGTTCGCCTTTGGCGATCGGGGTACCTAAAGTAAAAGAATCATGGCCATCAAAAATTGAAAATCAATAGTGAACATATCGGACGAACCTGAGCAAGGTTTAGGACCTGTGAAATCAAATGTTAGTGATCGTAGCGCTAATATTCACGACGAGGCAACCTTGATTACACAAGATTGGAGTAAAGAGATTTACATGCCTTTACACTTTGCCCGAGCGGAAGAGGCATACTCCAATCGATATCCTGAAGGTTTTTCAGCCATTGTCAAGGGGAGATGAGGGAAAGGAAAAAAGATGGGATTTACACGCGACTTGAACTGAGTTTGTTGGCTGCATTTAGCGTGTGCCTTGTTCATTGAAAGTCCGCTGACACGACGCATTGACCACCACCTTATCATCATTGCTGTGTTTTTGTTCGTTCGATGATTGTGTGGCCTTCGTGCCCTTGTTTTCGAGACAGCACTCATGGCCATGCGAGGTATATGTAGATGTCTAGGAATTTCAAATTGTCTCAAGAGCCCTCATCTCGTTAGAGTTCCCCATGATCGCATGCCTCGGACCACTCATTTCTTAGCCTATTGAAGCTTCCGATTGTTCTCTTGGATCAAGGACTTCTTTTCAGTCAGGCTACTTCGGACTGTCTCTTTTGTTCGAGTCGACGTATGAACTTTCTTGATCCTGACTTAGGGTTAGGGTCTAAGATAACGTAATCACGCTCGGCAAGAAATGCTGTTAATTCGGTGCTGGATGAGTGATTTGGCGAACGGTTTTGACTTTAAAGAGTTATCGATGCGCGGTGTGCGGGAAAGAATTTTATTTCTTGAGTCCTGATGTTCTCGAGGGCCGGCTCTCCTCCCGAGAGAGAGAGAAGCCGAGACTCAAGCTAATACTAGGGACTAATTGGAGCGAGTAGAGAGATTGGAAGTGTAACGATGTGGTAAATGAAAAGATAACTGTAGAATGGAATAAGATGGAATAGGGATGGTGGGTGGGGCGAAAAGACGCGTGATGTAATGTGGGCGTATGACTGATCGAACGGGCGCTGCGGACGCGTTAGAAATTATGAAGATTGCTTACCTGCGAGCGCAGTGTGAGTCGACGAGGACATCGCTTGCTACGCTCTCTGGTTTATACGTAATTGGAACAATGAGAGCGTGAAACAGTGAATGTGAAGGGAAAGTGATATTGAAGGAGACAAAGAGATAATGGCGGCGACTTAATCTGTGCCCGAATTAACCCCCTCCACTCCTACTTGCCCGATCCATTTAAAGGACTAAGCTTCCCTTCCATACTCCATGATACTCCCAAGTATGACCATGAGGCCAGTACCTCGGAAGATCGAGTCTTAGAAGTTTACTGTGTGGCCGACATCCGTGCACGCAGCCCAAGCTTGGCCCTGACAACGTTCAACGACTCATTTCGAAAGGCGGCGTCTTCACTCGCTAGAAAAATGTTTTGTGACTATAATCTTGATTCTGGAATTAATCTGATAATTCATCACAAGATGGTCGGTCTGATGCTTCCAGCATCAACCTAGTTTCCGAGTAGTCCATTTACTATGGTATGATATTCACAATGGTTCATAAGATACATAAGATACATGATCGAAGTTAGGAATACCCAAAATGGGCACATAGAAAAAGCTCTATCACTTCATGGAGTTGTGTAGTTGCATTCATATTGCCTCACATACTCATTAGTGAGCAAATCTAAAATCCAAACGCCTGTTTCCGACATCCTTTGTTGTCATAAGGTATTCTTCTTTTTCCTGCAAAGATCCGTCGGCAGCAGCCAGCTGGGATACAAGCGAAGCCACTTACTTGGGTGGTCATGGCATCCCAAATCTTGGCGCGTTGCTTGTTCCGCCACACATAGTACACCTTGACAAAAGGATACAAGATGACAATATTAAACAGGGTGATGCTTATAAGGACGATATTTCCGCGGCGATCTAGTGTAGCACACATAATCAGCACACAAGTCACAATGTCAAGTAAGAATGTCAAAGGGACGAAGCTTACACAACGGCGCATCGTCTGCGCGGTAGACTTGGCTGGCGATAACAGAAGAGGCTTGAACAAACATGTTATATAGGGAAGCATTGACTGTCCTGCTAGCAACGGCACCGGAGTTACGAGAGCACCATGCAACCTGAATAGGATGTACGTATCTGGGTATCGAAAACAGTGTTGAGCAGACTTTTACCAGCTTCTTGTGACTTACGGGTAGGAGAGCAAACCAGACACCAGTCCCTACGGAATCAGTCAACACCGCTGTCAGACATTGTGCGCAAGAAAGCTTGAACGGAACGTACAAAGGATAGCCATCGATTAAATTTACCGGACAGTGTATAAATCGCAATCAGGAAGGGCAGGGCCCAAATATTCTCCGCACTTGCTACCCACGTCCGGTCATCAACAGACTCAGAAAGGAATGTGATGAGGAACATCGTGACCATTCCCGCCACACTTGACGGGATAGCGAGGAGATTGGTTTGAAAGGTACTAAAGCTGAGACGAGCGAGAGTCATGGGTCAAAATATCACAATAGACCGAGAGGAGCTCACCCAAGGTTCCGAAGCGAAAGGGAAAGATATGTAGAAGGCGGTGAAACAGGAATACCAAACATCAGACCGCTTGCACGTTCTGTCAATATTCAGTCTTTATTGAAAGCACTGGACTCACGTGAGATAGAGCGGCCACAGGTCGTAGTCCAGGACTGCCGTCCAAAGACGCTTGAGAGTCAGACCTTCACGGTTGTGCATGTCACCCTGTTGGTTTAATGTAAAAAACGACACGCAGCTACGAGCCCGGAAGTGCACACCTTCGTCGGGTCATCTCGAAGCACGCGATTGACGGCAATAATCTCCTCCCTCTCGGTGAACCAACCCTTGGGGCGAAACCAAGTCTTCGTCTGGGTAGGAGAAGGCGGCATTTTGAAAAATGTAAGGAAGCCTATAATCAAAGTGATGAGACCTCTAACGGCTGAGGTTAACAAACAGCCGATGAAAAGAACATAAGACTTGCTCAACAAGGAAAAGCCATCTAGATCATGTTATTAAGCTGTTTTCAAGGAGTAAATTTTGGATTGTGTACCTCCAGCCTGCCTTACCCGCCACGCCTCTCATGTGTAGAACCCCGAATGCGATGAAGCTAGCCAAAATATTGCATACATTCATTGATATCCAAAAGATTGCGAGACGAATGGGCAACTCGTTCTTGTTGTAGAAATCTGTCGAGGTTCGATAAGCTCTGGAGGAAGGAAGGTGAAAAAGACGCACAAGACAGATAGAGAATGAGATCAGGTATAAACCTATAATCTACATGAGCAACATGTTACAAGGGTACGACTGTAACTGGCCACATACCCTCCCTGTAGGAAGCTAGGAAACATGTCGGTCTCTCCATCATCAGGCAAATAGAAGACACGTACCCAAGAAGAGCTCTGGCCAGAAGAAATGTGGAGCGTCCCGTCAGAAAGAACTGGAAGAGAGTTACGATCGCCCAGAGACACATTTGGATAGGAATCCAGCGATCGGGTCCCAACTATACCAGGCTACTAGTCAAAAATGAAAAAACCCTGGCGAAATGCTACTGACGCGTTTCGACAGGAGCTGAGAAGGCAATTCGGCACAAAGAAAGGTTATACGGAATAACGAATTCCCCAGATTGAAATCTATGAAAATGGCAAAGTGAATCACGATTGTTTCTTCATTGCTCGTCGACGTAACGTACCATCTGTGGTCATTCTTAAATCGGGAAGGAAGTTGTCCGAGTTGACTTGGGAAAGATTGTTACGATCTAGATTGAGTGCGGAGAAGCTGATGGCGGCTGCATAGGGTTTTCTCTAGCACCGGCCAGTACGTTAGAATGACAAGATTCCACTCACCCCACAACATAACCTTCCAATCAATCTTTCTAACGAGTGCCTAAGAACGGCATTAACATCGGCGGGTTGGTGCCGAATTAGTGACGTACCCTCTCTTCACGCCACGTCCAACGAGCCTTAGGATCAAACCGGTGTATGTTCTCGTAATTCGCCTTTGGCCAGTAGTGCTTGCCGAGGTTTGGATCGTCGTAGATAGACCGACGAGTAGCAATAGAATCAAGGTCGAGCGACTCTTTTCGACGGAAGAACCAGTGAGTGAGTTTGAGAGGCTTTGGTTCGGCGTCAACCAAGTCATCAGTCTCAATAGACAAGGATTCGACTTCAACATCCTTCTTGTCCAAGGACGACCGGGTATCCTCAGTGTTCGTTCTGATAATAGTCGCAGATGACATAGAGCTAGAGCGGAGCTGGAGAGGAACTTCAGAAAAAACCAATGTCTCTTTCATTGTAATTTTCGTTTGTCTTTAAAGGCGAGGAAATAGGCAGGCACACGAAAAAGAAGTCGAGAAGCACGCCATTTGTGTCTATCTGAGGTACGCAAGACCCGTGCCTGTGAGATTTTAGCTGGATGATGCACAAGAAGCACACTATGGCGCAAGACTTTTCCATGTTTAATATCAACGGCCAAGCATGTCCAATGGCCATTGATAGCCAGCCGATGGATCTTGAGATCTTGAAAGTGATAAGAGACTAGGGTGAGCACGACATCACTGATAATTGCAAGGAACCTTCAATGAAATCGATACTTACTTGCAGAGGCTGGGTTCAGAACTAACTTGAAGGCACTTATGCACTGAATGAAGGAGTTAGATTGATAAATGAATAAACCCTAAAATTCAAGATCGCAAGAAATGCATCCCCAAGAAGGATCCGGTCCTCCACAGGCTCTCACCTGGTTACAGTTACTTACGCGACTGCTACTAGCGGACAGCCCGACGGGCCATGCACCCTGGCACTTGTATCTGACATGTCTGACGATTCCGAGCGTAAGATTCATTCTGATAGTGCTGCAGAGGGATTATAGTAGTGATTGTGCGCAGCGAGTGCGAGTAGCCCTTTCAACCCTCCCTGTCAGTGACTTTGTTGACACGTGACACATGCATCCCCTGTCAACGACTTCGGGCTCCTGTGTCGAGCGCGACCGACGTTAACCCTGCCTGCCAGTTGTGGTTACATAAACTGCAGGCTCATTCCACTTGCAGATTCACGAATCTGTAGTATCAACATCTCCGTATAATATTGATTCCGAATGCATTTCACCAAGCCATCATGGGTAATGCACAAAGACAGCGCAAAAAGCGACGCGGGCGCAAAAAGACTGTCAATATTCTCTGTTCACGTCCACCCAGACGGTTCGCGAATCGCTACTGGTGGGCTTGACGCCAAAATTCGCATATGGAGCACAAAACCGATTCTCAATCCGACATCTGAGGCTTCCGGCAGGCCACCCAAGTCGTTATGCACCCTTACTATGCATACAGGCCCGGTGTTAGTCGTGCGGTGGGCGCACTCTGGTCGATGGCTTGCAAGTGGGAGCGACGACGAGATAGTCATGATTTGGGACCTTGACCCGTCAGTAAACTCGTGTTTTTATAAGTGTCTATCTTTTGTTCAATTTGTTTAGGAACTCTCGAGGGAAGGTCTGGGGCTCGGACGAGGTGAATGTTGAAGGATGGAAACCTCTGAAGCGGCTTCCTGGGCACGAGAGTGGTGAGCATCATCATCTTGTGTTTCCCGCAACATAATTAAGAGTATACAGATGTGACTGACGTGGCATGGGCGCCTGGGGACCGATACCTTGCATCAGTAGGCCTTGACTCTCAGGTTATGATTTGGTGTGGCTACACGTTAGGTGAGGACTCGAGAGTCATTTCGACATGTGGTTGACCACTTTCCAGAGCGACTCAGAAAGCTCGACCAGCACCAAGGGTTTGTCAAAGGTGTCTGTTGGGATCCTGTTGGAGAGTTTCTGGCTACTCAATCCGATGACCGGTCTGTCAAGATATGGCGAACAACAGACTGGAGTTTAGAAGCCGAAGTGACTAAACCATTCGAAGATTCGCCAGGGAGCACGTTTTTCCGAAGACTCAGGTTGGCGGTAAGCTTTGACGAGATATCTAATACTCATACTATTTCAGTTGGTCGCCAGACGGTGCACACATTACCGCGTCCAATGCTACAAACAATAAAGGCTTCGTATTCATTGCTGCCGTCATCACCCGTAACTCGTGGACGTCCGAAATCAGTCTAGTTGGCCATGAAAACACAGTTGAAGTTGCAGCTTATAATCCTCATATATTTTTGCGTAATATGAATGAAAAAGTGTCCACTTCGAACATATGTTCAGTGGTCGCACTTGGTGCCGACGATCGCTCCGTTTCTATCTGGCAAACCAAATCCGCGCGGCCGCTGATCGTTGCGAAAGAGGTGTTTGAACGGCAAATCATGGATCTCAGTTGGTATGTCCTTCAGATCGTATCTTTAGACTGGAATATTGACAAATATAGGTCCTGGGATGGTCTTACACTTTATGCTGCATCCTCTGATGGGACAATCGCGGTATTTTGTTTTGATCCTGAAGAAATGGAAGGAATCGCTCCTCATTCCGTACAGGAACAATATCTAACGAAATTTGGCTTTACTCCGGCGCCGATTCCTGAGGGTTATTCTCATGTGTCAACAAAAGAATCTTCCCGACTCTCCTCATCTCAGCAACAATCCCACTCGTCTGATTTCATTCAGGCGAATGGTAGTGGCGAGCGCATAAACGTTCTCGTCGCAAAACGCAGCAACAAGAAGCGAGCAAATCTCACTACTCAATCCAGTATCATCCCCTCAGCCAGCAGCACGTCTGCTCTAGTCAACGGTATCACGGCTTCATCGGGGAGCACTGTTTCCATCTCCAGGCGCAAGCACTCGCTTAACTCATTTCCGCCACCATTCGAGCAACCCTTCGATGCACATGACGGCTGGTCACGCCACGCAGACGCCAGTATGGATCTGGATGTACCCATTGACTCGCTAGATACACCAGCTTCTCCGACACACGGACGTTCAGGGAAACGTAAAGCCAGTGCCCTGGATCTTCCGGATGATGGGAAGCAAGTGAAGGCGAGGACGTTAGGTGGGGATCGGGTTAGAGACCATGTTGCGGTGAAGGAGATCGCTCATCACACTGCGACGAGGGGAGGAACAGATGGTGTAGGTTGGGGAGGACAGACGGGCCCGAGCCTACCTGTACCTCTGCTGTTGACAGTGTTAAGCGCGGAAGTTGAGGGCAGTGATGAGATTATTGAGGCAAGAAATCCCGAGGATGGCAGTATGTGATTTGTTTTAGTCTGTCAGCCTTGGCTGATGGTTACTTCACACAGGCCCGACGGAGGTCATGTTCATTACCGGTAAACAAACTCAGTGGCTTGACTATTTGTCATCCCCCGCAATAAACGTCAAGGTGACACCATCTTTTTGTGCTGTCGCCACGCTGGATGGTTCTGTAAATATTTATTCATATACCGGGCGGAGGTAGGCACAAGGTGATTAGTTCGGTATTCTTCCTTACCTTTTTAAAGGTTCATGCCCTCATTCGCTCTCGGGGCGCCAGCCGCGTTCATGGAAGCCACAAGAAACGTTCTCTTAATAATCACCACAACTGGTCAACTGTATTCATGGTATGACAGCCACGTGTGGCACTGCTTATCGTCTCTCACACACGCCTGCCTTATCATTAGGAATGTGAAGAAACAGTCTTCTTTTTTCCCTCCCCTATCAGTTGCCCCCCTTCTTTCGTCTCCAAATCACACGATCACTGCCGTGTCAATCCGATCCAACGGTGCTCCTATCATCAATTGCTCTAACGGCGTCGTCTATTCTTACGATCCAGCGCTCCTGACCTGGGTCAAGCTGAGCGAGCGATGGTGGTCAGAAGGTTCAGACGCGTGGCAAAGCCGCTCGCGGAATTCCACAAATCAGTCAGGGAACCGTGGTGTCATGTTGTCCGTTGAGGGTAGTATCAGTGGTATACCCGACGAAAGTCTATCAGATAAAGTTAGGCCGACATGGTGGAATACGGCGCTGACGCTGGGTCACTTGGAGACGCGATTGAACGCAACGAGGCTTCTTGACAGCCCGCAGGAGTACAAGCAGGCGCTTCTGTTGTATGCCAAGAAGATTGCAGATGAAAACTTTAGAGCAAAGGCGGAGGAACTTATCAAGGAACTTTACGGCCCGATTTACTAGTGCGTACACCGACCTTTGTCACTACCTGTATCGGATTTGCTGATCTTCTGTTTTAATAGTCGCCCTGGTCGCGAGGAAACTTGGACCTCGACAGTTGTCGGATTACCGAAGCGAGATCTTCTCAGAGATGTACTATCAATATTCAGTTCGTTTTGATTCATGTGTCACATTGTTATTTCTTGCTCACATATGTTTCACAGCTCGGAGTAAGACCCTGACAAAGCTTGGGATGGACTGGCAAGATGTCTTGAAGAAAGCGTCGAGTGATGAATGAGTCGTCGCACGTCTTGACTTCCACTTGTCCCCACTGTTCTGTGTTTGTATCGTTGGGTGTATATTAGTAAGTTTGTATTACAATCGTAGTTGCTTGTTGCGTGTCTAGCGCTGCCGTTTTTGAAGACCACTAATGGATTTTGGGGTTGGATTCGAAACCGAGGCGAATCATCAATGTACAAAAAGAGACCAGAAATTCAAATATTGTCGAAGCGTATGCTTTTGTAGTTCCTTTGAGTTGCGCGAATCTCCATGTTATATGTTCACAATTACCGCTTATCCTAGAATCGTTTTCCACCAAGGAAAGCCGGATCAAGGTTTCAAATGACCACGTGGCGTGATCCAAACGCGACGCGTCCAGTAATCGGGTGTGATGACGTCTTCAAGGACGTTTGTGATTGACCATGGATGACAATGACATGATCAATGACTCAACAAAGGCGAGGCGATCGCGAGACACGAGATAACCATCTTTGCCATCCTTGAGTACTCGTCTTCCATCTTCTGATGTCGGAAACTGTAATTCGCGAAGTACGTTCTCTTCGATGTGAGCACAGTACTGTGTCTCATTTTTGAGCTTGGCAGGTTGTGAAGAACGTCTGGACATTTTCTTGGTAAGGTTCTCCTAAAGTCGATAAGAATTCTGCATGCTAACTTTCATGTTGTAGTCCGTTTGCCCGTTCTGGATTCATTCCCTTTGGTGGACGTTCGACGGCCATCAAATTGAAGGGCGGCGGCGTTTGGATGTTGGCATCCACGCCTCTAGATCCAAAAACTAAAGCAAAAATTGATGAATTGGGACCTTTGAAGTGCGTTTCAGCCATAGATCTTCCCGAAAATTCGTCTGAGTTTCTTTGCAGGTATCTCGTCAGTCCCGATGCGGTGCACTATCTGTTTCTTAGTAGGATATGCTCGACAGTACCCACATTTCAATTGGCTCACAGTTTGACAGGTGAATTTAAGAACGCGTACCCGAAGGCCAAGTTGATCGCTCCAGTGGAAGTTGTTGACCGTCTCAAGGACCTCAAATTTGATGGAGGTGAGATTGGCCTTCGTGACGTGGTCTTTTGTATCTAACATATTGGTTCAACAAAGCTTGGGGTAGAGACTCTCCAACCACATCATACGGTTTTGAAGACGAGGTATGCTCATCTTGTTAATTTCAATGTTCCTATGGCTGACCCGCTTGACCGCCAGATCAAAGCATGGTGTGACATGATCATTTACATCACATTGCCTTATTGATTCTCTCCTTTCTCAGCTTTTTCTCTGGCTTTAAGAACAAAGACGTCGCATTCCTGCATGTGGAAAGCAAGGTCTTGATCGAGGCGGATCTTTTGTTCAATCTTCCGGCAACAGAGCAGGTATCTCTTTCAATTTCATTTTTTGGCTTGTTATGTAACACGATAATTCTGCTATCAGTACTCGCAGTCCTCTTCAACGCCCAATCTTCCTTTCATAAGTGGGCTCTCGCCCAGTTCATGGTTTCACCCAAGAATGATTTGGAGCTTAGGTGTGGATAAAGAGTGTGTCACCTAGTGCTTCGATTTTTTCTTCGACTCATCCACCTTCTTTGTTATTAGAGCCATGAGGCAAGACGCCAGAACTGTCGCAAGTTGGGACTTTGAGAAAGTCATTCCTTGCCATGGTGTACGTAGCGACCGCTTCATGGTGTAATACGCTTGTTCATTGGACACCATAGGACGTCATTGAGGCTGATGGAAAGAAGGCTTGGAAGTCGGTCTACAAGTTTTATCTCAAGGATTGAGAGCATGACTTATCAGTTACGTTCATTTCTTCCCACCAAGACTAACGTTAGATATGATACTTTGAGTACTCGTCTACAATTTCAGGACATATACTACAATAGATACTTCTTGTTGCGAAAACCGCTTCTGCCTGCGGGCAAGGGGGGGGGGTCGGGTCCACAATACCGGTGGATGACTCCTATCCATGACTCATCATCGGTCAACACAATATTAGCCTGTGATTAGGACATATGTCATAGGCTTCTCTTTCGCCTGGTGCAAAAAGCCCCTGCTGGCTGTCATTCTATGTAATGCCCCGATATCCGAACAGGACTAAGCCATCGATGCAAGAAGAGCGCTATCACGTTGTCAGAGCAATGTCATTGGCAGTTCTCACCACACAATCATTCAATGTTATCGTGCTGAGTAGTAACATCAGTTCCTTTTTCCCGCTAATGACTAAGTATACAATGGTCACACCGCCAGGAACCATATCGTTACTGCTAAATTTTTGACCATTGTCTAGACAGACTCACCCACTGGCACACTCACTAGAGTAACTTCTTGGACGAAACCCTATAGGAATCCGGAGTCTTCCATCTCTAAACAGTTCCTACTCGCTTCACCACTTTTACTTTTTTGATCTCTGTTTGAGGGGCACCTCGGCGAAGGGTGACTGCCATCTGCAAGCCCAGGAGAAAGTTACCTTGAGAGGGGTTTTCTTAGCCCACGTTCAATATCGGTACTTGACTTCGTCGACAACCGAGTCACTGGGCCACCGAAGATGACTCCTTTAGCACAGCCTTCTCCCCGCGCCTTTCCTACTCTACCCTTAAGACCCAAAGTTGGTATAATACCTCCGAGCTTCATGTTTATCGCGGGTCCGGCGTTGCCACACTCAGGAGACTGTATTTAATCCGCCGGACACTCACTGCACTTTCTTGAACACTGAGTCTACTCTCGACACTTGCCTCCGATGTTAATAATCTGTCCAGTCTGCTTGAAGGTTTACAAATCCTGGCAAGCATCGAGTTCTCATTTTCCAGTACATCCAACTTGTCCGTTCCTACATCGTGAATGTCTCCAGATGCGCTTTATCGATGCAAATGCTTTGAAATTGGTATGTCGCACGCCAGGACAATGTTTCTCAGCTGAACTCAAGAATAGCATATAACTGATATCCATAGATACGACTGCCGTCTTTGCCCTGACAAGCATTTCGAAAGTAACGAATCGCTTCAGGACCACTACCGTAACGCGGCAAGGCATCCGAATTGTTGGAAATGCGGCAAGGGGTTCTTCCATCAGGAAGCTTTGTGGAAGGCAACACTTACAAGTTCCAATGACAGCATTCTTGTTGACGCTGACTATACTCTGATAGCATATTCGAGAACCTCATCCAACCGTGGTATGCCATCCATGTGATGGACTGAGAATATACGCAACCAGGGTTCGTCGCCACGCCCGCGAGGCGGCCAAATGCCACCTGGAGTACTTTGCCGGTGAGAAGAAGACATACATCGAGGTACCGTATTGTATGAGCCTATGTTCTCTACATCACAAAAGGTTCATTGTTTAGTACCTTCGAGGCCAACTTAGATCATTACCACCTTGTCCTCTTCCTTCACCGACGAAAGAGATCGAGGAGCGTTGGCAGGTGAGGTCTGACATATATACTACCGATCCAAACTCCAAAGTTTGTATATTCCTCTGATTAGGAGATGCCGAAAGAGCAGGACGATTGGAGCAACAAGGTGCGTATTTTGCAATGTGGAATCACCAATCAAATACAGTGATCCTCCTTGCAGGCATGGGATATTCCCCTCGTGATTTTGTTTGTCATTGAACTTCCCACTAACGTCGCATCACTACAGTCATCGCATGAGCCAGCACAAGCGATTCTGCATTGGCAGCTCTTCACGGTATATAACAACCCCTGGACATGGTCGGAACGTCTTGAACCGAATGAAAAGAAAGAAAACTTGGTCCTTCTAAAAGCCTTGGCCTCGTATGTCGATGCCACAAAAGCCAAAGTTCTTTCTTCAGCGGAAGATGGTCCGCATTTCGAGGTTGCCCAGATCCGCTCTCCTGCAAGCAATGCTGATACTTCTATCAAGCCAAGACTGGTACACCACTAGTTGTATCTTGCACTATGGCTATTAAGCAGTCTCGAACAATGTTCTTCCCAAGGCTACTGGTGTCTACTCTTCTGTATCGTGTATACCAGAATCGTGGAACCGGCCGCGAGTCTCTTGTGTGATCTTTTGTCGCCTGCAGTGCTTACCATCTTGTTTCTATACCTCATGTTACTATGTCACTATTCTAATACCTACTTACGGTACAAATATAGCTCAGGACATTAAAAATTACACCTCGGTATATCACAGTGAGTCATCGTGAGAGTCAACTACGCAGCAACGAAGCATTCTGACCCAATATGTGCAAGAGAATGTCATGTATGATTACCGCGTCTACATTCTTTGACCTATCACTCGCCAAACTAGAAAAAGATTTTGCATTTTCATTAGAAAATAAGCCTTTGTTTGCTCCTTTTATTCGTGATTTTACTTGAAATGCGATCAATGAGCTCCGACATGGACGAATCAAGCTATGGGTCCTGTCTTTGTCCGGAAGGCATGAGATTGCCTTATAGCGCACACGTCGGCATTCACAAGTCGAATTTCTGAAAGTTTTC